>JARIHR010000002.1:3000000-3158602 GCA_029281495.1 Mycena filopes | reverse complement strand
GTTGAATGTCTCACTCCAATGTCTCGGATATGAGACATGTCTCGGACATTCGACTGAGACACCTGGTCCATGTCTGGGACATTCCGATCCAAAGGATCTCCGACGCATGCAGTATTCCACTTGCATTCAAAGCTTCAGTGCCAAAATGGCTAAGCTTTGGTTGAATGGGATCCTGAGTGGGCACCAAGCTGATGCGGATCAATCACACGGACCGCTTTCTTTGTTGTTGGGGTTCGAGATAAACGAACGCCCAACATACTTCATCTGTATTGTATATCATGACTTGAACCGTAAAGGTTTTGTATCCACCGCAACTAAATCCCCGGTGCCAATCTATCCGCTTAACATCAATCCGACAGACCCGTTTGCTTGGAATGAGGTTCTGAACAGTATACGAGCTCCCCGAACTCAATACATCTCCTCAAAAGCTCACAATCTCAAAGAAGTATGCAAGTACTCAGATTGACTGCTTTCCGATTAAAGTAAACCCTGCACGGCAACCAAGCCAATTGCAATCAATCCGACAGACCACTTTGCTCATTTCCTCACTACAAACAACATACATAATGCTCAGATATGCTTTCCCCACCTCAAAAGCTTTGAAATCCAGTGCTACAACGGAAACGATGCCCGGGCCGTGCAAGTCGATGGCAACCAACTCGCACGACTCACCGAGATCACACACTGAGCAAGCACACATGTCCAGCAGCAGAACACCTGCGCGAGGCGGAGCGGTAAAGACAACATGCAGCGGAAGTATTCAAACCCAAGTCCCACGGTCGACGGGCAACTTCCGCGGTGTTGATTTTCGGAGAGAGCGCATGAAATCACCCTAGAAACACTTCTCGTCGACCCCGTCATCTATCCTCCAAGCCTTGCGCCGGCACCTGGTTGCGCCATCAATTTTCTCGATTCAAGTCCAACCGCTCATCCAAATCCTTCCGCGATACGGAGTTGTAGCATCGGGGGACCTCCCTCCACCTCGTCCGACACTTGCCCCATGTGTTTTAGCACCTTCATATCACACTGAGGCGGGAACGGCCCATTTGAATTATATTCATATTCCCACAGCAGCCCATGAACCAGTTTCAACCCCAGCTGTTCCCTCTTTCTAAAGCCCATTAAACCCCGGTTACACACCTCCCCTAAGCCCCTAGCCTCCCCAGTTGCGTCCGACACTTGCCCCATGTGTTTTAGCACCTTCATATCACACTGAGGCGGGAACGGCCCATTTGAATTATATTCATATTCCCACAGCAGCCCATGAACCAGTTTCAACCCCAGCTGTTCCCTCTTTCTAAAGCCCATTAAACCCCGGTTACACACCTCCCCTAAGCCCCTAGCCTCCCCAGTTGCGTCCCGAGGCCTCGTGCGCTGTTTTCGGACCTGAATCCCCGTTCTGCCACCGCGCCGACGTCGACTCAAGTCTGATGCCCCTCAGGTACATTTCACCTTCCCCTTCGAGGGGAAATTAGTTCCCAACAAAACGCTGCACGGGTCGGGCAATGCAATCGATTCTTGAGTTCACCCTTCTTGCCATATCGTCCACAGGTCACACAAAATATACCAAGACATGACCAAGTGTTTGTTCTTCATGTTCAACATCGCCGGCACCCGGCTGTGCCATATTCCAAGTGTTTGGACAGGGACTCTGGTATCGGCTCGACGTGGTCTGCACCGATGGACCCTCTCGCCGCTGTTTGACCCCAGCGTCGGCGATGTAACGATGGAGGGTGCTACCCAAATAGAACGCGAGCCCGGCTCGGCACCTTCGCCGTCACGGCACCGCGGTGAATGTTGAGTTGCGCCATCGCACGATTCGAGCTACACAAGCAGGGCAGCATTCTTGTATTACCAAGAGACAATCGACATCCGGGAAGACGACTTAGACGAGGGACACGGCGCCTGAGAACCAACAGCAAAACTAGCGGTATCCATCATTGGCCATTGTCCGGTCGCTGGCTAGACATTGGCCTCAAGCGTTGCTGGGGACGAACGGCCGACGAAGCGTGCTGGTGCGCGGGATCGTACACAACGAAGCAGCCGGATTGCGCGCAAGGATCCAAAAGAGGTGGAAGTTAGGGTCACTCAGCGACAGGACAGACGACGACGGCGCGTGTACACTGGCACGACAGGCGAACGAGGTGTTGACCCGTTGACGTCCGGCGCGAGAGTGCGCAGACGGTCGGAGGAAAATGCGAGACGCGGGAACGAACCATGGCGTAGCGTATTTGGAGGGCCTAGCGCATCGAGAGCACAAGAAACGGTGACGAGGCCGTGCTGCGAAGGAGAGAAAACACTGCGAAGGACACGTCCTAGACAGCGTTGAGTGAACCAGGAATCAAGAGAAGTCGCCAGGAAGGCAAAGAATGGGGCGCGCGCCAGGAGCCGCAGATGGATACACCAAGTCGCGTGAAGAAGGAAGACCGCTGTCGGGGCAGCGAGAGAATTCATCAAGCGCTTCGTACTCCGCCGCATCCAAGCCTCGGAGCTTCATTCGACACCAGCGCAACGCGGAGAATGTAGTTCAAAATACGAGGAGGTGGTGGTTGGGTTCGAGGGACCGAGAGAAACGCGCCCAGCGGTATCAGGAAGTCACGCAGATATAGCTGTACCCGAGGCGCCAGAAGTACGCAGAGGGACGCGACCAGGAAGAGGGCGTGCGGAGGAGAAGTCGCCAGAACGACAACAGACGCGTCGAGGATGCAGAGCACGAGCGCGAGATGGACCAGGACGGAAGAGTGGTGTCGGCGAACGCGTAAAACTTCACAGGCCCTTCGTGATCCCCATCATCCAAACCCTCGGAGGCTTCATTTGACACCAGCACAAAGCGGAGGATGTCGTCGCCCCAGTAAGTCGTGCGGCCAGTTTGAGGTACGCGGGAACCACGCCGAGAGGCAACCAGGAGTCCCCCAGATGTAGAATTCCTCGAATTGGACCGAACGATGAAGGGCCACCGAGCAAGAGAAAGTGCGCGAGAGGGAATCGTCGTCGTGGTGGGAGTCAGAGACAAAGGAGTGGTGATAGCGCGCACATCGCGCCTCGAGGTGATCGATCGCATCGCTTGGAACAATAATTGAACGCCGGAACTTGACGATATTTTGGCACTTGCGGGCGGTGTGAACGGCAAGAGAGATCAAGGGGGGCGAGAGAAACGAAAGATGTATAATTCTCCGGCGAATATACAAGAAGTGGGGGGCTACGAATAAAATCCGCGGGGAGTGAAGTCCATGAGAAGCAAAGCGAGTGTCCGACGCATTGTGTGGTGACGGAGGAGGAAATAGCCGCAGGGAAAACCTTGCCAGAGAGTCAGCGTGGGGAACCTTCCAAACAGCCGCCACGAGCGCGCGATTACTTACGAGACAAAATTGCGGACGGAAATGTTGGACCGCGCAGGTCGATGGAGCATTCATTAGCTTGGAGTCGGGTGCGAGCGCCGCCGGCGAGGCGCAAATTGGTTCGGTTGCTGGCGGTTGGTGTGCTGAGATAATGTATAAAGAACGCACCTCAATGGTCGCCGCCGTGACTGGACGCGCACGACAAGGAAAATATCCCAGATCTATAGCGCATGAGACGATAAAGAAAAGAATATTGTGATCTCAACGCACTAGAAGGGGTGCGACCCGCAGGAACGCAGGAGCGGCGCCGCGGCGTGGAAGGATGCCCGTCATACTGTACTTCGGGGATGTCGCCAAGGCGAGTTGGTTCCCTTGAAGCTACCTGGACGAGAGTTATTCAGTTAGCGGTGTTCGGTGGGCGTATCCCAAGGAAAACGGAAGCGCGGTGCCGGCGACGACGTCGGGGAAGACAGGGCTGAGATCGCATTGGAGAGGTTCGAGACCCGCGTCCACCAATAGCGTACATCGGGCCAGGATATATATTCCTGCGCCGTGGGAGAACTGGAAAGGTAGGGACGGCGCGGACGAGAACACATACTGCTGCGAGGGCCATCAGTGGATGGCAAAGCGAGAGAATCGGAGCGGTACAACAGGGATGAGTACGTACGAGCGAGACAACACTCAGACAGAGGGGGAACGGCCTGCGCAGATTGAGAGGAGGCGAGGAACTCCGCGTCCGCGTTGGATAATGGTAGGGGTTGTGATTTTGATGGTCGTTAGTTGCGAGGTCAAATCACGCAGAACGAATATCGCTCTAGAGGGAGGTGTGCATACGAGAAGAAGAGACAAGAGGAATTAGCAATGGTAGCGCGCAGATGCGGGGGCACGCACGCAATCCCACTTCCAACGTCTGCTTCCCCACTCGCCTGAAAAGTATCGAGCGCAACGGCCGCGAGTTTGTGGGTCGTTGGAGAAGATGGGCGCGCGCCATCGGTCGAGCATCGGTCTCAAGTTGAGGAGCAGAGCAACCTTGTTTCTGGAGGGAAATCGAATCGGCGTGGTCGCAAATATATAAATTGCGGCGGGACGCACCGAGTTCGACGAACAATCATATGCGCTTGCGTTCCGGGGGTGTGGCAGCGCAACGGCGAGGGAAAGAAGCAAACGAGAAGGGATCCAGACGTGGAGGAACACGACAGATGATAGAGTGAGGACACGACCCAAATCAGAATACCGTTGCGACACACCGGTGTGAAAAACGAACGCGCGCCTGCGGATCTAGGAGCTCAAGATGAGACCGTTCTTGTGCCGTCGAGTTTCCAGTATCGGGACGTACTCGCGGTTGTACGAGACTACCGGTACCGTGGAATATGACGCGCTGAAAGACTCGCATGCGTTAGCAGGTCGAAATTAGATTGGGTACTGAACGCACCGGGGACCATGGAGCAGGCGAGAAAGACGAGGGCTAACCGAGGCAGGTTTCGAATTACAGAGGATTTGGAGGGCGAAATGGTTAAAGGGAGAGAGGAAGCCTCAGATGTGATCAAGCCTGCAGAAGGGCCACTAGGATGAAAACTGCAGTGTCCGAGGCGGTTTGACGGCGTATTGACGCGCCCGAAATGAGAGAGAAAGAACTCCGCTCGACTCAGCCCCCGGGAACGAAAACGAGTGCGCAGAGAAATCGCCGCCGACGCCGCGACGCGTCGAGCGGCCACGTATCCACGTTGCGCGACGGGACCCAGGTGAACTTCTAGAAGACTGAAGCCTCCAAGAAGGCTTCCAAAATGCGCAATTTGGCCAGGATTCTGCGGAGGACCATGAGGAATTGGCGAACGCGGCGGTGGAGATCGTGGTGGAAAGCAAGAGGCGAATTGATCAGAGATCAAACAACGTAACACACTCTTCGCCTCCTGCCACCACCACCGAACTCGACCCGCGACTCCCTGCCTGGCAGTGGTGTGGATTTGGCTCGCTCTACGCGCTTCCACACCAAACCTTTACACGCAGCCCCGCTTCATTGGACCTACAGCACCAGCACTCAATCCACACGAGCCACGAGGCCCACCAGAGCGCCTGGTCGACGCGCAATCTGACCGTGAACCGCACCTGTTTCTCGCGCTCTACATACGATGGCCTGCGATTTCCAAACGCCCTGGTGTCCCTGGGCTGCCCAGTTCAACGGCAGACGACGAAGGAATGGTTAGAAAGGCGCGTTTTGTCTCTTCTCGGGCTCCTGGCTATTCGCAGCCCAATCCTCCCCCATCCACCTTGATTCAGCGTATTTCCTTCCCTGCGAGAGATCTCTCGTTCCCCCCCGATCGACCGTCTGCAACGTTAACGCAGCCGTTCAGCTCACGTTCGGCATTCCACCCACGCGTACAACTCAGCGCGCCCCTTGAACACTCGTGTATCCAGGAGCTCATTGTCACTCTCAATCTCCGCTTTGGCTCTACGTACCCTTCCTCAAGCTAACACCCTCCCTCTAACAGGATTCTTCTCGCCCACTGCCGCCATTCGCGCCGCGCTGTCGTTGCAATAGGCCAGGGATCGAACTAATCGCGACTTTCCAGATAAATTACGCCTCGACGCAGTTGTCGCGCTGTCGCTACTGCCCGTTTTTATTTGGCAGCGAACAAAGTAGGTGTGCCATGTGTGCCGCTCATCCACTCTCAGTGCGTGCATCATATCTCTCCCTTCTTGCTCGCTGACAACAACCAGAACCTTGCTGACCCTCGAACGCATTTTCACGGTACGAATCTTTGCGCTCTACTGTGATCTTTCACACTAAGACCTACTTAGGTCCCGCGCCTCTGTCGAATCGCCACCATGGAGCGCGCTCGGTTCGCCTATCTCGAGGAAACGCCCTGCCAGTGGATTCATCAACTCCAGGTCTATCTGTGTGTGGTTCGATGCCGACTTTCCCTCTGGGATGGTGAATCCGACGGTGCGTAAATTGGCCCAATATCCTTTTCGATTCAACCTCGTCCTCAGCTCGTTCGCAACTCACACCCACAGACACGTTCCCTTCCCGATGCATTGTTTCCTCACTGGGCTCACGTCCTCGTCGCGTCCTGCTTCGACCACGGCAAACCTCGGATTCTCGCAGGTGCGTGATGCGAATTTTTCTGTCGTCCTCCCCTAACGCTCGGATACCAGACGCAGACGACCCCGGGGCGTAACTGTCCCCGCGTGCCTGTCCTGCTGTGTGTGGGCCGAGTATATTTCGTTTAATCCACCTGTGCCTCCGGAGTCCGGCCGGCAGGATTTAGCCCTGCGTAGTCGCAGCTTTCCTCGATCCTTGGAATTCAAGAATCAAGCCGACGATCTTCACACACCTCTCGACCGTTCAGCGCGCCTCGGTCCAAACGCCTTGAGCGCGGAGAGAATGATATGGTGCGCCTGTGTCCATCCCAAACCGCTTCTTTCCATCCACTTACTCGCTTAGTCCATTCTCGTCAGAACTCTGGATGGTGAGCCCGTGTTCTCATCGACTCGCCGGCACAACGAGCGACCCCACCTCGGTCGGCCGTGGACACCAATTGAAGCTGAACCCCAGCGAGTGCGGTCGATGTCCATTACCCGCCAAGGGCTACATACGGTACGCTATTCGCTGTTCTGTGCCCCCTTGCATTCATTCAAATCTTGTACCGCCCAATTCCGATTGAACGTTCAACTGAGTGGTACACCCCATCCTACCCTCCCAACAAACCGCGCATCGTTTCCTCCGGAATAACGGCCGTCTGGTTCGCATCGCGCGCACGGAGTGGGTGATGCTCCATAACCCATTCGATTCGTCTTCTACTACCGGGGCACCTCCTGCTGTTTCGTCCGAGAGCATCTCACATTGCGTAGCGCTCGCTTGTTGTAATCCTCTGATTCTCCTGGAGTCATTGTGCATTCGGACCTTCCTCCCTTGCGCTCATCCGTCGCGCACGCGAGAAATCATCAACCCAAGGGTCTCGGTGAGTGGTATACTACTCCTTCCGCAGCTCTTAACCACCACCGCACGCCGATGAAAGCGTAACCTTCTGCGACGCCGATCTAACACGGATAAAGTGTTCGGTGGGCGTCAATACAGTTAGTTATCTCCTGGGTTGTTGTCGCATATGAATCTCTGGCCCGTGCTGCATGCCTTCACCGAGTGGTAATGGTCGTTACCTTTGGACATCAATCATATCCCTCGCAGTCACGCCGTGCCGTCAAGGTAATTACAGAGATGCTCAATGAGGTGGGGGGCAGCATACGCCCGTTCGACCTGGGACGAGGTCCTGTAAACAAATGCATCCTGCCTTTTATGTGCGGGAAAGGCAACGAGTTGGGTGTTCTGCCCTATTGCTGCGGCATCCTTCATTTGGATGGTTAACGCGTAGACGAAAGAAAACATAACCACGAAGATGGTAATGTTCGACACACCGGGAACAAGAGGAGGTGACGATGACGGTCACGGAGCAACGGCCACCGGGAGGAGGGAGTACACCTCGTTAGCCTCGATGCGCAGCGACGCTCAAGGAGGTGTGTGGCAACATACGCCCGTTCGATCCGGGACGAGGTTTTACACAGAAGGCGAGAAGCTGTTTCGGGAACCGCAACGAGTCGGACGTCCCACCGTACGACTGCGGCGTCATTTATTTGGATTCTCAACGCGGGTATACGAACGCGTCGCGGAGATAATTGAGATTGTCGACGGATGCAAGGCTCGAGATGCTAAAGGAGCGACGAGGTGAGGAAAAATCTAGCTGGAGGCAAATGCGACGGACGATGGGCCTACTGCGCGTCAAACCAGCGCTCGGTGTTTCGCGCGGGCAAGACCTACGTGCAACGGGCGGAGCTGGGGACGATGAGCGCAGACTCAGCGGCGAGGAAGGGATTTTGATAATCGGGAACTCACGTCCGGATCCGTAAAGCACAATGTTGGGGACGCGGCTGAGTGTGGACTACAGTGGTACGGAAATTTAGGTGCTGAGCTCCGAATAAAACCGTTAATATCGATGAGGGATATGGAAGATATTACACTCACCCCTGAAAACGTTGGGTTGCGTGCCAAAACCCAGCGCCGAGAATTCGGCCCGCGATTTGCGTGTGGGTAAAGATTGCGGAATACGGAGCGAATGAGCACAGGGAGGAGTACATTCAGATGCGCCGTCGTGGGCCAGAGTAACGGACGCGCGGCAGGACGTGATACGGATACCTCTGCGATGGATGTGACAGAACGAGTGGGCTGAACAAAACGCTAAGCAAACGGCGCGAGCAGGAGCCGCAAGGATTCGGGCGGCGTCGAGGCAAGTTCTCGCCACGGGTTGACAGTGAACAGGAAGAGCCCAGGTGCGCCCAATGCGAGTTCTACAACGCAGAGAAGTCACCGAGCGTTTGCACTAGCAGAACCTGAGACGGGGGAGATGCAAAGAGTTTCAGGCGTCCAGCAGTTGTCTGATTGATTGTATTGCGGTCAAACGAGATTGTAGCGCTGTAAAATAAGCAGGACGAACGGTTGCGTCTTTCCGTCCCAACCGAGTCGGGGATGAGGAAGGGATTCCAGGGCAGGCAAGTCAAGCAAGGGGCTTCTAGGCAGATAATTTCGTCTGTGAGATATTCGGTGGGCAAGCAGAGGCAGCTATGGGACAACGAGCAAGTGGCATGGTGGTAGAAAGCAAGGAGCATTGATCCGAGATCAACTGGCACCGCCCCACATCTTTGCTTCCCACCCAATTCCCACCACGCGTCGTTCTCAGTTCTCGCTCTCCTCGTCGGGCATTGTGCTCGCAACTCGGTACTAACGCTCCTGGCCACCTGGGGGTTCAGATCACCGCGATGACTTGAAGCTTGCGCGCGGATGGTTCCCAAAAAAAGCAGGGCCGCAGAGTCCGACGCGAGCAGCCGCTCCTCGTCCCTCGTTCTTCTACTACTACTAGTAGTACTTAAGTTCTAGGGCCGTTCTCCCGGCCTGGACTCTAGACCCACCCTTCGTCAAAAACTAGCAGTCGCCCCCGTCGTCCGAGCCCTTCATGCACGCAGAAAGAAGGACTGACCGAAAAGGGCGCAGAGAACAACTGGGCCTCAGAGATGAATTCCTCGGTGCGTTCTTCTGCTACTTTCCTTCCCTCGGCTTCTCGTTGGCCAGTGTCCTTCCTCCTGTATACGCCTCGTCCCAACCGCTTCATCGATCCGCACCCTTTTCCTGGCTCGTGAAATCTGACGGCCTACCTAGTTTCCTTCCGACAACCAAGGAGTGCGCTCGGCGGGCTTTCGGGTTACATCTGCGCCCCAAGATACGAGCTGCGTCTCCTTTTTTTTGCGCATCAAAGCCCGCTCACGAACTCGTCCCTACCGCTCGTTTTCCCCAGTTTCCCTTTCCGCTCCACTACCTTCCACCCCATTCTTCGCTGTTATGACCATCCACCCCACAACTTCGTCGCGCCTCTCTACTTTCCCTTGGATGATTGTGCTCCGCGGGACAGGACCGCTTATCGAGACTTGGACCAAGCTCTCCTTGCTCCTCCGGCACAGCGGGGTACTAATCGGCTGCGGTGCGTGTACGTGTCCCTTCCGCATTCAGGCTCATTGACGCTGCCTCCTGTATTATGCTTGACATCATACAATGCGCGTTCTTCGCCCTCGACTAATGGCCTGCGGGCGTGTGACCGTCATCCTCTCGCGTTCTCGCCCCAGTCTTCGAACACACACCGGCAGTAAACGACGTACCGCTGATCTCCTGGTTTATTTAACTCCTCGAGCCCGTCGTTAACGTCTTGCTGTCTGGGAAGCAGACCAACGCAGCCGACATGAATATCTATCATGATGGTGCGCATGATCTCCTTCTAGTTTTTCGCTCCGCTAACAGCCACACAAGTATCGGTTGTCCCTGTTCGGCTTCAGTTCAACAACTACTTCGAGCGTATTGACGCTGCCGATCGGGCTTGCACAGCGCGCACATCGACACAGGCATACGCTAACCCCGGCACTTTTCGTCGTTGAATTCCCTTGCTCAACGAGGTCAAACTGCTTCGTCGTATATTCACGCTATCCTTGGCCACATGTTGGTCTCGGTAGATATTGCCGCTACGAATTATCAGTATCCTTTCCATAGTTAGTTTGTCCGTCGTGAATGAGACATCAGTCGAGGCGAACAATCCGGGCTTATGAGTTGAGGAAATTATCATCGCGGCCCCCTTACCGTTAGCATCTCCACGTACATGCGGCGATTTAAATACCCAAAGAAACCTCTGCTATGCGTGGGAATGGCCCTGACCTCGAGGCCGCCAACACAAGTAAACACAGTTTTTTTTCTCTCCCTCACCAGAAAAATCCCCCTCGAAGCTCGCAGTTGCTCAGGCCTCATAGATCCGTCCAAAATATGGTACGCCACTTTTTCCGACCTTCCACGGTCCTCAATGCCTTGGATTCTCACGGTGACAACTCGACAGCCTCCCAACACCACCCATCCCGCCCCAGGACACGACGAGCAGGGAGAGTTGGAGATCTTCTACAGCGTGGTGCGTGGCCCTACCTCCCCCCGCCCCCGGTGGCCTTGGCTAATTTTGTCTTCCAGCCTTGCGTTCGCTGCCACAAGCTCATTGCTAGCGCCCGCTGGACCCTCAACGCATTCTGTGACCAGAAATGCTTCGCCGCGTCTAACGCCAACACTGGAGCAGCAGGGCTCCCTACCCCGCCGAACAGCCCAACCACTGCGCCATCCGGGACCGCAGCCGACACTGCCCCGACTCCAGCTCGCATCGATGACTCCGACGATGAATCGGACGCCATCGTCGACGCCAACGAGATCGAGGCCGAGGTCAACGCGCTCAGGCTGGAGAGCTCCGTCGCCGCCGCGTTCCGTACGATTTACCTCCAGATCGACGATATCGGGGAGGCGGCATCCAGCGGCAATTTGACGCGCGGTCTGGTGCGCCGTCTGGCAGCCTCGTTGGAGCGCAAAGTTGAGCGCTCGGAGAAGATCTACCACGAGCAGTTGTAGCGGCAAGACGGGGCTGAAGTGCTCAGAGGAAAAACAAAGGCCAGCCTCGTTTGAAGAATCTCTATCATTAAATTGTACATAATTCCTTCACATCTCCAAAAGCGCCATGTACGATCGCTCATACAATCGCAACAACATATCTGTGCTCCCCATCTGCCACGCCCACCAGCTGCCCAACTTTAACCCGACTGCCAGATCGTGCCTACGAGGCAAGAACGCAAGCAGCAGGGGCCGCGGAGCCAATGCGATTGCAGCAATTGAACCAGGCGCGCCCGGCTCACGCTCACCCAAAACTGTTGCCGGACAAACAGCTCTCTGCCAGGCGCACGTAGATGGCTCCCTCAACAGAGTGGAGTAGCGCATTAGCGAGCGCGCAGAACAACGATAACAGCGTTACTCACGGTGAGCCTGTGGGCCGTGGCGCGTCGCAGGGATCCAGCGATTTCCCCCCATGCCAGTAACAAGATATCAACGTAGCGGACTGTGTTATGTAGGTGCGATTGATTTCGTTGCTGCAATGAACGGCGTCAATATAGCGTCAGAGAGTGCAGTAACCCTAATGTAACGGATGCGACGAGAGTCGAGATCCGGCACAAGTATTCAGACGGGAGGGAACTGGCGTAAGTGGTGGATTGACCGAAGGAACGACTACTGACACCCAGGTTTATATACGACGGAACAAGGGCAGTGCATGATGGTGATGAAAACTGCGGCAGCGCGGCATGGAGCATAGGCATAGTAAGCATAGAATAAGCATAAAAGAATAATCGGGTACCCCCACGGGGTTGCACATGGATATTTCCGTCACATACGCCCTCCAGATCGTTGCATGGAACGATCTCCAATTTTTCCGAGCGCGCGCGGAGAAAACGAACCGTGGGAATAGTGTCCTGCCTCTTGCGTACTCGTCTCGCCCTCAGCACTTGAGACATTCGAGGTGGAAACCTCATCACCGTGAATTTCGGTCTCGCCTGTGTGCTCTGGGACGGACTCGGAGTCATCTTCACTGGCATTTCGGGACAATCCCAACGCGGGTTCATAGTCAAATATCAGCGCGCCAATTGGCAGGGTGTCAAGGACTTCGGTGCTCTCGAACAGAGCTTCGGACTCGGGGGAGCTGAATTGAACGCCGTGAGCGCCAAATCCGGGAGGTTTGCCTTTGACATCGGACTTTACGTTTGTTGTCGTGGGGCAGTTTCGGGCCAAATGGCCGGGTTGTTCACAGGTGAAGTAAAGACCCTGCGCAAGCATTTCATTGCGACGCTTTGCTGATCTGTGCTTCTCCTTGGGTCCGCTGGTGGATAACTCAGCAGAGGAAGTGCGCATCACTGCGCCTCGGTGCTTGGAGTCAACGCGCCCTCCAGCATGGCCAGTGGTTCGATCCGAGCCATGTTTATGGTTAGTCTTCGGTGCCTCGTCGCTCGAAGACTCGCTCTCGGACTCGAGGTTTCGCACAATTTCTGCGCGTTCAGCAGCTCTGACGACCTCATCCCAGGTAGAGATTTCAGGATCAAGGTCCTTGCGATACATCTCCTGCCGGATGTCCGTGCGCAGGCTGTTCCAGAGTTTCACAACCTTTTCTTGGCCTTCGTCCAAGCCAATGGTGTTGTAAATCTGAGAAAACTCAGCCACATGAGCTGCAACAGTCTTTTCGTCCTGCTTGCAACGAGCGAGACGCTTGCGTTGCTTGCTACGAAAATCCACAGGGAAGCAGAATTTGAACAATTCCACAAAGAACCTCTCGAGAGTGTAAGCCACTTCATCACGTACAACCACTTGGTTGTAGAAGTCACGAGCTTTATTCTCCAAGAAGTACGACAGGTAAAACACCTGCTTCCGACGCGGTACACGACCCGTGTCGACGAACGCCGACCCTTCACGTACAAATCGATGGAAGGCGGTCGCGTCTGGATCACCGGTGTACTTCATCGGTGGGATCGGCTTTAAGAGCATTCGATGTTTGCTGCGGCCTCGGGCAGACACAGCCATCTGGCGCGTAGAGGTGGAGGTACGTCGCCCAATATTCCTTGAACCATCAGTGCTCACGGAGCTGGGCTCTGAATCAGAGCCAGAGCTGGAGGAGCTGTCTGAAGGATCGGACGAGGGCGGGGTGTGGCTCAACCTGGCAGCACCACGGATAGCATTGTCAAGGAAGCTACCGGCAGCGATTCGACTCGGAGGTGCCACACTAGGCCTCTTCGAGCTAGATTTCTTCGCGTGGTCATCACGACGAATTAATCCAATGATGTTTCGTGCGGCAGCGCGCTTCGCCTTGCTAGAAGGCTTCCGTAAACGAGCGGCGCAGGTTCGGCTGCAGCTGATTGTCTCAGTCGACTGAGCTCGTCCTCAAGCTCAGCAATTCGTTCAACATGTGTCTGGCCAGACTGGTTCGTACCCTTGCCTGCAGTCAAGGGTTCAGAGACAACGTGCAGCGGTCTCGGTATCTCTACCGTCGGTTCCACACTCGGAACATGTTTCGGTTCCACACTTGGAACATGGGGGTTCGGCACGAATTCACTCGGCCTTTCCTGCTTAACCCCATGGTTAATCTCAGCGAAGTCACTATTCAACGCTTCATGCTGCGCCTGAATATCTTGCTCGGAGAAATCAGCAGGAAAACCTGCAGCACCCCAGTTACGGGGATCAGGGCCCTTCCCCTTGATACGAGATGGTCCTTCACCCACTGAGATAGCAGGACTGAGCGGAATGGGTTCACGCAAGGGAATGCCACCATCCAAACCAGAAGACGGCTCAGCATCGAACGGACGACTGAGCTTCCGGTTGGCCTCGGCCATGGCATCACGAGCCATAGACTCATAACGATGAGCGAGACTCACAAGCTCCTCACGACTCATGTCCTTAGTAGCCTTAGATACGGTCGACACGGAGTCCGACGACTGCGCGGACGACGGCGGCAGCGGAATCGCACGGTGATCAATATCATTACTATGTACGGACATAGTCTTCCCATGCACAACGGTGCTCATGGGAGAGGGGGAACGGGCAGAGCCCCAGTCAACGTCTCTGGATAGCGACGGCAGCTCGGGGAAGGAGCTGAGGCTGGCAGAGCCAGAAACATCACCCTGGCCTGAGGGGGCAACAGGGGAAACACCTCGCGAGAGGGACGCCGCTACCACGTCGCTGTAGGACAGCTCGGGTGTCACGGGGCGGGATTTACGGGAACCCGTGGACCGAGGGGAGCCAGAAGGCGAGGGAGTAGTGGAAGGGGTATTGCGAGGGAGTTTAGGAGCTGGGAACACACCTGCGAGGGTTGCGGAACGAGTATGATGGTGGCGGGTCGAGTCAGTAGTCATCGTCCTCGGTTGGTAGTGTCGAAGCGAAGCGGCGGCAGCGGTTGATCAGACAGACGGGAGCCAGACAGGGCGACGACAGGATAGAGGAGGAGTTCAAAATATGTAACGGATGCGACGAGAGTCGAGATCCGGCACAAGTATTCAGACGGGAGCGAACTGGCGTAAGTGGTGGATTTGGCCACCGGCAACCGTGGCTTTCCGATCGTGCGCTGACTCAGCACCAGCCGAGAGCTTTGATGGCAAAGACAGTTTTTACAGAAAAATAATATCTGTGCCTTACTAGCCTCAAGAAAAGTGCAAGCTTCCACTTAGGTGCAAAACAGATGCTCCTTGTATATTTTCCTGGGCCATTTGGGGTAGTCATCCCGTCCATTGGTGTCTTCAAGTCTATTTGGTTGTGTTATCACCGCCATCCAAATCACATTTAGTACGGGCCGTGCGGCACCCAATATGGGTCCAGAAATTGGTCAAAATGAAGTCTTGGTCCATTTTGTATGTCTTCTTGGGAACAAAACACGAAAATTGTGGGCGGAAATATGATTTTCGGAGCGGTTCTCAAGCCAGATGTCCAAATAAAAAAATGTGCTCCCAAGAATACATGTAACTTTTCATTCTGAGGACTTTTCCCTGCAGAACATATAGGCTAAAGTGCCTTGTTATGCCTGCACTAAGTTTTGCCATTGTCGATCAAGTTTTGGCAGGGCTTCCCAATTGGGATAGGCACGGTGATGCGAACAATCTCCCGCAAGGCTGCCGGTGGCCAGTGGATTGACCGAAGGAACGACTACTGACACCCAGGTTTATATACGACGGAACAAGGGCAGTGCATGATGGTGATGAAAACTGCGGCAGCGCGGCATGGAGCATAGGCATAGTAAGCATAGAATAAGCATAAAAGAATAATCGGGTACCCCCACGGGGTTGCACATGGATATTTCCGTCACACCTAATCACGCACTCGAGAGATAACGGAGGCTCAGGCTGAGACTGACTGCGATACCCAGAGAAGCTATGGCGACATACACCCGGCTTCACCCAAGAGTCGACGTGCGAGACGAGTCGAATCGGAATTCGAGTCGAGGCTCCTGGCGCGATCCGCATGACGATCGGAGCGAGGATGTGGAGGAGGAATGGGCGAGGAACAAATCTAGAGGTGAGCAGTCAAGATTCGATGGCGGTAGGTCAATCGGGCTAACGAGGCATGCTTACCAGTGCAGAAGTTGCTCTTGCTGACCGGTTTTGTGTTTTACGGAGTGCGGGGAACAAGCGGGGAAGTCAAGGGGAAGTAACAAGAAGAGGATCAGTAGTCTTGGGAGCGAGTGAAGCAGAAATGGCTGTGTAGGTTGTTTCCACTCCGAGACCACACCGCAACGTTTCCCACTGAATCCCAGGCGGCGAATCGTTTCAAGTTCCCAGACGGCGAATCGTCGACGAAATGTTTCCAGCCAGCGCTTGGAAGAGCACTGCAGACCGGGCGACGTTGACTGCATAGCAAATGTAGCCCATGTCGATTTTTTGCGATCGCCGAAGGTCAATTGCGCCAGGACTTGCATACATAAAGCGTTGGAAGATTGTCGTGGTAAGAAGCAAGCCGCGTTTGCCGATGCGCGGATCAATAAACACAACGCTGGCAAACACTCTCCTGCTTCACGCCGTCACCGCCTCTCAAGATCTTTTGCCCGTTGAAGTGTTTCAATCCTCCGGGATCCCTCCCATACCGTCTCCCATGGCCATCTACCGTGAACCCAATCCACACGAGCCCGTAAGTAACGGAACGCACACCAGGAAAATCAGCCAAGGGTTTGGGCTTTGTCCAAATCCCCTCACTATGTTGACGACGGCGTCGTCGCCACACCATTCGTGTTATCTTTCAAGTCCCGGATTCCTTAGCTTTGGGTGTTGGCGGGTCTTGTTACGGGGTCGTACTTCATCTGCGTCGTGCAAAAGAATCTCACGCAGCTTCACGCAGACCATGCATGTCCCTACCGCTAAATCTCGACTGCCAGTGTCTCCACCCGCTGCGCAGTTCACCTCGTGCCTTGCCTTTTTCTCTCGGTCGTCTCTGCCTGGTACACCTCCGCTCGTTTGTGGATTCGTCACTCCTGCCCACCGCGGGACCTCGCCTTCCCATCGATCCGGTGCATGGCACAGTCTTCGACGACCACTCCTGGCGTGCCCAGTGCGAGCCGTCCTGGCTCTCCCGCCACCACCTAACCCCAACAAGGCGGCCGAGGGCTGTTCCGCACTGTGTAGAAGTCATACCCTCACCCCAGGCCATGCACCTCCGCGGCCCTCTTCCGATACCGTTGTGGGGACGACTCCTTCCCGCGCGCGCACTTGATGCTCTGCTTCCAATATGTCGCCTACGCCGCTCTCTCGACATGCAACGTGTCATGTGATGGCGCGTTCCGCGGTGAACGCGCCCCAAGGCACCTCATCCACACCATCTGCTCGACCGCTCGCGATATCGGGCTCGCGATATCGGTACTCACACCGTCACACGCACGAGGAATCCCTTCCACTCTACCCGCGGCGAACGAGTTAATCTAGGACCTCGAATCGGCGGACTTTCCTCGCAAACGCTCATCCTTGGCGCATTCTTTGCCCGAACCTCGAAGATGATTGTTGTTCTTCTTTCGCCGCACCTCCTTGTGTGCCTTCTTACCTCACCGGGGATCCACGGCTTCTCCTCGGCTACCTGCGCCTCACTTCGTCGCAGGACCAATTGTCGGCCGCTCGAGATTTCTGCCGTGGCGCCGCGCCCGGAACCAAACTGACTCAAAAGCGATCTCCGTACCCTCCAAAGCGCCGGTGCACGACCCCTTTCCCTCTCCTTCGCGCCACTCCGGGGTCCATAGGCGTCGTCTCGACCACTCGGTCGCAAATACGTGTTCTGTGCCTCGAGATGTCGTCCGAATGGGGGTAATGCTGCAAATATACGCTTTGACCGGCTGGATATCCACCGACATATTCAATTTACCTACTTCGTTTCGCTTGAATCACCCTCACATACAGTCTACCCATGACCTTGTTTTGTATCATAATTCTCGAGACCTTGCAATCAATTACCTCCTTGGGTGTCTCCCTCCAGGAAAGCCTTCCTGAAGGGAGACTCGAGGTCTTCGTCGATATCCATCAAACTTTCCTATTTGGATTCTAAATTCTAAGCGGTTGAAATAGTGCCTCTCCCGCCGTTCATCCCGACTAGGTTCACTTCGCTTGTCTCACTTGCATAACGATTCGAACCGAGGACGACCACGGCACCGTGCCCTCACCATGCAGCGTTGCAAGTGATTGTATGAGGAGAAAATTGTGGCAATTGAGTGGTAACTTCCATCCAATGGTCGGTGCTGAATGGCGACGGTGAGAACTCTGAAAGAGTCGGGAACGCGGAAACCAGAATGAAAGTTATGAAACAGTACCAGTCGATGTGTAGAACCGGCGAGGAACTAGGGTTCCAAGAGGAGGATACTCAGATCGGGAGCCGCGCGGCTTCTGTAAGTAAAAACCTTCAACGCGCGAATAAAACACACTCGCAGCCCGAATCGAACGGACACCGACGGTGGGCGTATTCGGAGATCCAAAAGCGTCCCACCGCAGACGAGTTCTGAATCCTATTCAAAATCCCCCGAGGGATGGTATTGTGGTCATCACAGGAAATGGCCGGAAACCCAACCCTAATGAATTCTGTCAGAATATCTACCACTCCCCAGGAACCCCGACCCACTGTTCATGAACTCGGACCAGGACCGAGAGAAAAAAAAAGACGAGGTAACGCCGAACGGTGACATCACCCGACCCCGAATCGAACGGGGCAGCCCTGCTTCAATTTTGAGTGGCAAAAATCAGTAAGTCTGCGCAGGTGCACGCCATGTGCTTCGGGTGTGGTATCAACCTAATGAACTGTGTCAATACACACGAAATTCAACTCCCCGTTCGTCGACTCGGAGGGCCAAGACAGAGAAAAAAAAGACGCGGCAGCGGCGATATCACCCGACCCCGAATCGAACGGGAGCCTGCTTCAAGTTTTCGCCGATGACAATGAGTAGTCTACGCAGGTGCACGCCATGTGCCTCGGGTGTGGTATTATCCTGTGAACTGGGTCAGAAACCACAGAACTTGCAGGAAAATCGAACGAGGAAAACCTGCTTCAAGACTCCAATGCGGGAGATTCAGCTTGCGCAGGTGCACACTGTGTGCCCCGAGTGTGATTATTATCATGTAAACGGTGTCAGTACGTACCCATAGAAGATCCGACTCGCCGTTCGTCGACTCGAGCCAGGAATGGGCAAAAGAAAAAGGGCTGGAGAGCCGTGACATCACCCGACCCCGAATCGAACAGGCAACTTGCTTCAGCTATTCAACTTCGACCTCTTCGAGTCTGTGCAAGCGCACACCATGTGCCTCAGGTGTGGTTGTTATCCTCTGACCTGTGTCAATACACACGAAACTTACTAGGAAAAACGACTTACCTTTCGTCGACTCGGAACAGGGAGAGTTGGAAGAAAAAGGCTGGAGACCGGCGATATCACCCGACCCCGAATCGAACGGGGCAGCCTGCTTGAACAGTCAGTCAAATCCAAGTCCGCGCAGGTGCACGGCCCATGTGCTTCGGGTGTGGTTATTATCCTTATGAATTCTGTCACCAGAAGTGGGATTCGGGAAGAAAAAGCGAGTGGACAGTGACAACATCACCCGGCCCCGAATCGAACGGGAAGCCTGCTTGAAGCTGGAACAAGACCTCAGTCTGCGCAGGTGCACTCCATGTGCCTCGGGTGTGATATTATCCTAATGAATTCTGGAATATCTACGAGTGGAATGGAACTGTGACTCACTGTTGGTTGACCCGTTGGTTGAAGAAAAAACTAACCAGAATACAGCTGATCACCCGACCCCGAGTCGAACAGGAACCCTGCTTCAACTATTCGATGACAAATCCAGTTTGCGCAGGTGCACGCCGTGTGCTTCGGGTGTGTCTATACCACTGAAAAATGTGTCAGTATACCTACGACTTCTGAGGGAATGCGACTCGCCCTGGGTTAACAGGGAAGGGGGGGAAAAGAGTCAAAGTCGAGAATTATCACCCGACCCCGAATCGAACGGGGAAGACCTGCTTCAAAGAACATCAACGGTATTAGTTTCCGCAGGTGCACGCCATGCGCTCGGGTGCCTTATCATTTTAATCCACTCTGTCGATACCCACAAAACCTTGCAGGACATTTGACTGGCCGTTGTTTGACCCGTTGGTTGAAGAAAAAGCTAGAATTTAACCAGAACACAGCTGATCACCCGACCCCGAATCGAACGGGAAACCTGCTTCAACGATCAGACCGCAAAGTCTAGTCTGCGCAGGTGCACGCCATGTGCCTCGGGTGTGGTATTATTCTGTAAACGGGGGTCAGTACGTATCAAAAATACTTACCAGTCGGCCAGATGAATGAAGAGGACGAAGGCATAAAAAATTGCATGGCTGCTGGAGCATCACCCGACCCCGAATCGAACGGGGAGACATGCTTCAACTTTTCAGATACCTTTTAGTCTGTGCAGGCGCACACCATGTGCCTCGGGGGTGTGGTCGTTCCTGTGAACGGGGTCACTACGTATCGAAAGCAGGTACTTATGAGTAAACCACTGGAATGAAGAGGACGAAGACATAACAAATTGGACAACTCTTGCAACATCACCCGACCCCGAATCGAACGGGGCGACCTGCTTCAACTTTCAGACAATACCTAATCTGCGCAGGTGCACACCATGTGCGTCGGGTGTGGTTGTTCTCATAGTAAACCGCGTCAGTATGGCTAGGACTCCTAGGGAATGTGACTCACCCTTAGAGTTGACCACGAAGAGCGGAAAAATATATAGAGTAGAGCAAGGCATCATCACCCGACCCCGAATCGAACGGGGAGCCTGCTTCAAGAACCAAAAGAATCTCTAGTCTGCGCAGGTGCACGCCGTGTGCCTCGGGTGTGTCCTTATCATAATGAACTTCATCAGTATTTCTAGGACCCCTAGGGAATGCGACTCGCCGTTCGTCTTGCGTTCGTCGACCAAAAAAATGGACCATGGCATCATCACCCGACCCCGAATCGAACGGGAGCCCTGCTTCAAGTGTTAACCAAGGACATACAGTTTGCGCAGGTGCACACCATGTGCCTCGGGTGTGGCAATTATTCTGTACACGGGGTCAGTACATATCAAAAATACTTACGAGTCACCCAGTGAATGAAGACAGGAAAAATTGAGAGGATTCCGGCGAATCATCACCCGGCCCCGAGTCGAACGGGGGTGGTCCTCCTGAAGCCTTTTGGCCACTCAAAATACGTTGAGGAGGCGCACGCCATGTGCGACCGGCTGGTTCTTACCTTCGAATTAAATTCAACAAGCCAGAAGTATTGCGGATGAGCAAAGTACGGGCATCGACCGCCGTGGAAATTGAACCGAGTGTAAGGTCCGCTGATTCGCCCCTGTAAACGTCGTCGATGATCAGCGAGCGAGCGTAATAGCGGGAAAGGTTACCTCAGTTGGACTGGGTTCTAGCACGCTGTTCGGGTGCGGCAGGAGGTATAAAAGGGCGAGCTCGTCGAGTCGGACGTGGACGTGAACGTTGTGTTCAAGTTGAAGCGGTTGCCTAGGCGTCAATCAACAATCAAGTGTGACGTTTGTGACAGCTCAGGCTTTTCTCTCTCCCCCACCGTCTCTCCCGACGCCCACACTCCTTCACCCATCCTCGACGCCCACAGGCTCAAGGACTGGAAACATCCCTCAACGCCGAGTACCCTTCAACCACTCGGTCACTCTCGACATCGCCCGATACCCCCCTCCCTCCTTTACCCGCAAAGAAATAATCAGAAATGGGCTTTGAGCACTTTCACGTTGGCAAGGCTGGCGCGCCCTTCCGCCATGCGCCCAACAAGACCGCGGCCAAGGCGAAGCGTGCTGCAGGTACCGCTGACCCCAGTACGTCGTCTCCTGTCTTTATCACAGGCGAGTCAAGCACTGACACGACAGCGACACCAGGCTGCGCTACCGGAGCGTTCTACTCCTCGCCAGCCCTCGGCTCCTCCCTCGACTCCCTCACCCCCTTGAACATCCAATGGAAGTCCGAGTTAGACTGTCTCCCGGGCAGCCCCTCGCTCGTCGACATCCTCCTCTACGCCCCAGGCGCCGCCACCCCCATCATGCACTCCTGGACCGGCGTCGCCTACGCCCCAGGCAACTACACCGTCAACCTCGCCCCAAAGTGGTGGAACGCGACCGAAAAGTGCAGTCTCCAGCTCATGGTGATCCCCACCAACACCCCGCCCTTCCTGAGCACCATCCCCGCGGGGCCCGTCTTCACCGCGACCTACGCCGCCCCCGCCGCGGGCGCCTCCGTCCCCGCCGCCGCGGACCTCACCTCTGGTCCTCAAAGCGGCGGGAGCACAGTCGTCACCGCGACCGCCCTCGCCGGCGTCTCCACGCACTCCATGTCCGCCGGCAAAAAGGCCGCCGCCGTCCTCCTCCCGCTCATCTTCGTCCTCCTCCTCGGCCTCGCGTACCTCAAGGTCAGCCGCGCACGGGGGGCGGCGAAGCGCAGCGCGTGGTCGGAGAAGCTCGACAAGCGCATGTCGACGATCTCGCAGGACTGGAAGGCCATCACCCCGGGGGGCGCGAAAGAGGCCGTCCGGCAGTCCATCGCGCACTCGCGCAACAGCGTCTCCGTGTCCGTCTTTGCGTTCGGTGCCATCAACCCGCCCGCGGTCGAAGGCGAGCCGGTCGTCATGGGCGAGAAGGCGTCCGTGCGCGGGGGGAGCATCGAGATCAGCGAGAAAGACCTGCCGCGCACCTCCCTCGGGTCGGGCGTCGGCGTGGGCGTGGGCGCGCGCCGCCCGCGGACGCATGCGAATACCACCGAGCGTGGGAGCCGCGCGGTGAGCTTTGCGGACGCGGCGCATCCCCGGCCCTCGATGTCTTCCGCGTATTCGCGCGGGAGCCGGGCGTTCCACACCGGGAGCACGTACAACGACTTTGCCGACGGCGCTGGGGACGAGGCGCCCCCGGTCCCCGCCCTGCCCTCCCCCTCCCGCATTTCTGCCTTCGGTGGTGGGGGGGCGGGCGATCGGGGGACGGCGTATTCTGCCAACACCACCTACTCGGCGAACTCCACGCACAATAACACCGGCCATGGTCATGGCGGGCAGGGGCAGACGGCGGTGTACGGCAACGCGGGGGCGTGGAGCAGCGGGGAGCGGGTGGAGGGTGTGGATGGGGGGTATGGGGCGCAGAGCGTGTCGCCGACGGGGAGGGTGCATACGATTAATTACCCGGAGACGCAGGCCAACGCCAATTGGGCGTACGGCTCTCACAACAACAACAACTCGAACTCCAACTCGTACCAGAACGACGGCTCGTACTTTAGCCCGACGACGCCTACGCCGGGTGCGAGCTTTGCTGCATACGGGGAGGACCCGAGTGCGGATAGTGCGTATGCGGTTAATACGTTTGGGGCGCCGGGTGCGTATGCGGCGCAGCAGCAGCAGGAAGGGGGGAGTTATACGAGCCCGAGGCAGACTGCGGGGCCTGTGAGTACTTTTTTTCTTCTTCGTTTTGTCTTTTCGTTTCGTCACCCCGGCGCTTCTCCTTTTCATTTTCATTTTTTTTGTCTTCCCGCTTCCATCTCGTCCATCCTCCCTCCTCCCTCGTCCGTCTTCTCCTTCACGCCCATCCTCCCCATCTTCTTCTTATATTCACGCCTATCCTCCCCCGCTCGTTTTACCTTCATCTCCATCCCCCCCGCCTCCTCCGCCTCCGCCTCCCCTCCTCCATCACTCTACTTCTTCTCTCGCCCGTCTTTCTCCTCGCCCCCTACCTATTTCATCCTCGTCGCCTATCTTCCTCCCCACCTCCTCCCCCGCTCCCTCTCTCCTTCTAATCTTCGTCTCGCATTGTGTCGTCCCCCTCGTTTTTCCTCCCCCTATCCCTGTCCATTCTCCCCTCCTTCGTCTCGTCTCGTCCTTATTTCCTCTTACTAACCCCCCTCCCCCTTCTAGTTAACCCTCACCCCGGACGACATCCGCCGCCGCATGACCTCCGGCCCCAACCCCAACGCCAACAACCCCAACGCGATGAACGCGGGGAACAATAACGGCGCGGGGCAGTGGAGGCAGAGTGTTGATGAGGTGTTTGGGGCGTTGAGCAGTGAGTTTTTTTTATTCGGGGTTTTTTTTGCGGTTTGGGGGGAGAGGAGAGGATGGGAGTGGGGGGAGGGGGCGCGCGGGGACGAGCACGACGCGTCGATGGCGACTTGTGCGATTGCGACCTTGGGTGGTGTCGCGGGCGTCGTCGTCCGAGTGCGACTTGGCGACTTGCACGGGGATGTGTTTGCGGCGCATGCGCCTGCGCGTGCTCTCGGGGGACGGTGCTCTTGCGTCGATGGTGTTCGTCGAGTGGCTCGGATGGGGGGGTGCGAGTGCGGATGGAGGCACCGCGAGGACGACGCGATTGTGGGGCTCGTTCACTTGTCCGAGTCGGGGGTGAACTTGTGCGAGTGGAGCACTTGCAGGGGGAGTGTCCTTCGTCCTCGTTGGGGTGTCATTGGCCGCGTCGTCTTCGTCGTCTCGTCTCGTGAGCATCCGAGGCGTGGGGACGCGCAGCTCGTTTGTGATACCTCACTGAGCAGCGTCTTCTCATCGTGTGTGACGGACTGGGCCGTGCTCGTCGATGGGCAGCGCCGTCTCGTCGTCGCGGATATGCGGGTGGCGCTGTCTCGTCGTCCTGGATATGCGGCTAGTCGGCGGCGTCGTCCTGCTTGTCTCTTTCCGGTTTTGTGCGTGCGGATACGCAGCTCGTCCGTGCTCCCGAGCCCCGTCGTCTCGTCGTGGACGGCGGTCTGTCCGCTCGCCAGGGATGCGCAGCTCGTCGCTGGATATTGTCGTCTCGTCGTGGAAGCACTGGGTGCGCTTCGGCTCGAGGGCGACGTGCTTCGTCGTCATCATCTCCTTATCTTCCTTGTGGTGTACCCGCGGTCGACGAGCATGTGCGTCGGATGCATCTTGAGCGTGCCCGTCGCTGCCGCACTCGTCTTCTTCTCTTACTACGCTCCGTGACCAGCAGCGGCATCGTCTTGCTCCCATCTCCTCGTCCTTCTCCGTTCTCCTCGTCATCGTTTCCTCGCCGCTCTCATACTTATATTCCTCCCCCAGTGATGCGCACCGGCACCGAGGACGACAACGACAACGACGGCGGCGAGTACCTCTTCGCGCCGCCCGTCGCCGAGACCGTCTTTGCGTACCCCGGGACCCCGGCTGCGGCTACTAGCAGCTTTAACAGTGAGTTTTCCGCGTTCTTTTTCCTCTCCTTGTACTCCTCTATTCGCGTCTCCTTCCCACGTACTTTATTATCACCCACTCATTCCTCCCCTTGACGACGATACTCTTATTCTCATCTTTCACTTATCGTCCATCCCCACAACACTCCCGTACTACTCCTTCATATGTACTTGTTCTTTGTCCGCCCGTCATCCGCGCCGACGACGATATTCTTATTGCTTCTATATCTGCCCCTCACAACCTCTCCTCCCCGTTCTTCGCCGCCTCCATCCTCGTTCTTTACCCGTCCTTCCGCGCCGACGACGATTCGTATACTTCACCGCAGCTCTACCTTGTCTTTTACTCTACCGCGCACTCACCCACCTTCCCTCCGCTCTCGTCGTTCCCGACACATGCTAATCGTCCTTCTCCTCGCAGGCACCCCCGCCTCGCCCTTCGCCATGCCCATGTCCACCCCGACCATGTCCCCCGACGCCATGCTCCGCGCCTACGCCACCAAGAAGCACGCCAGCTCGCACGGCGCGCCCACCGGCGGCGCCGAGATCGTGCCCACGCTCAAGAACACCGGCATGCGCGTGCTCTACAAGCAGCCCGAGGACGAGGTGTCGTCCCCGAGCGGGAGCGATAGCGGGAGTGAGGTGCTTGGGGGCGCGGCGCCGATGATTCGCGCGGGCCCGGGTGCGCGGATCAGTCGCTAGATTGCGAGGACGAAGACGAAGAAGAAGAAGGACGAGAAGGAGAAGGCGGGCGGCAGGCGTGACCCGCGTTTTGCGCGTGCGGCCGGTTCTGCATTGCGCGACCAGCATATAGTTCTCTCCCCGTTCACCACCGACTACTGGCTCCTCGACTTTGGCTTCCCCGACTGGCTCCTCCCCTTCCCCGTTCACCGCTTCCCCGGCTCTACCACCTGTACTCCCCTCGGTTCCCGGCCGACCCGACGTTGTTGTTACTCTGTATCGCACCCACCACCACCACCACCACCCCCAGCGCCTCGGCGCGTTCCGCTCGCTACCCACCCACCCACCGACCCTGACCCCGTTCCGCATCGTATCGATCTTCTCTTTGGGCTCGCCGCACATATTCTCGTCCGTTCCGTTATCCACATTACTACCTACTGCTACTACTTCAGATCCAGACTCAGACTCTTCACCACCCCACACCACCCACATACGTCCCCATGTCCCCCTTCTACTCGTTCATCATTACTACCCCGACAACATTTCTTTTCATTCGCACACAACACATACTACTTACTATACGCAGAGCGTCCGTCGTCTCACTTTTCCGCGTCGTCGCACCACAGTTAGTTAGTTACATCCATCCAGATACCTACGACGTCCGTAGCGTACAAGTCCATACGCATACGTACGATCGTTGTAGATGTAGGATCTAGGATGTGGTCGATAGCGGAGTTGTGATATACCCCCCTTTCATTTGGCTTTCGTCTCTTGGGCCTGTGAGGCGTGGATTTGAGTGTGCGATTGACAATTATTGGTCAAGGATTGAGTGTTTCTCTTAGCAGCGACGGAGGGTGTGATTTGGAGGGCGTACCTGTGCCTGCGTCGTGAAACAAACGGCCGAATCGCTCACCCGAGTCGGGGAGAGGTCGGTGGAGAGCGTCCGTTTATGGTAATACGCTTGCCATAAAGGGGAATTGCACCCGTCTCAGCGAGGCTTGAGGAGAACGAAGGCGCGAGTTTATTCACTCCATGAGAGGCGTTGATGGAATCATGCTCGTCGAGACGAACGTAGTCGTCCACGGCTGGGATATGTCAAGGACGGACAACGAGAAGTCAGATTCAAAGCAATTTGGGGCGACATAAGTATGACTTGGACATTGGATCGTATTCATATAACGACGATACACGGAGAGTGACCACAAGAACTACGCAGACACTGGTACTCAAACCACAGACACCTCCCGCCTTCCTACGAAACCGAAACGGCCCATTCCCGTCCTCCAAAGACGCCCACAATTGCGCTCCGACAAGCCCCGCCCTCTCCCGTCCCGTCAAGGGACCCAGGACATCGAGCAGCGACTCGAAGAAAAACGCGGGGGTCGGCTGCGAACGCCTGCGCGGCGAGGTCGAGGAGACGCGTCGTGCGCACTGCGAGGTCGAGGTGGAAGTCGGCGGTGGTGCTTGCGGCGGGCGCGGGGCGGGGAAGCGCTACGTGGTCGAAGGCGTCACCGCCGGGCTGAGGAAGCGCTGATGCAGCACAAGGTCGAGGCGTTGCGAGGTCGAGAGCGAGGAACGACTCGTCATGCGGGAGGACGAGAAAAACGTCGAGGCTGGCGTCGAGGGGCGTCGCGCGCACTGCGAGGTCGAAGTCGGCGGTGGTGGCCTTCGCGGTGGGCGTGAGGGCGGCTGGCGAGAGGCTGCGGCTTTAGGAGGCGAGGAGCGCGCGCGAGGCGCGAAAGCGCTTCGTGGTCGAATACGGCACCGCCGAACTGAGGAAGCGCTGATGCAGCGGAAGGTGAAGAAGGACTTCGCGAGGCCGAAAACGGTGACGGCGAGGAGCGACCCGTCATGCGCAAGGACGAGAAAAACGTCGAGGCTGGCGTCGAACGTGCCCAGGAGAGGCGCGCAGTGGGCAGGTCGGAGTGGTAACTGCCCGCGGCGAGATGGAGGGCGTCGTGCGCGCTGCGAGGTCGAAGGCGCTACGTGGTCGAACGCGGCACCGCCGGGGTGAGGAAGCGCCGATGCAGCACAAAGTCGAGGGCGTTGCGAGGTCGAAAGCGGCGACGGCAAGGAACCACTCGTCATGCGGGAGGACGAGAAACCTGCCGAGGCTGGCGTCGAGGGGAGGCGGGTAGTGGGCGGGTCGTTGTTCCCGCGGCGAGGTGGAGGAGGCGCGTCGTGCGCACTGCGAGCTCCAAGTCGGCGGTGGTGGTGGGCGCGGGGCGGGGAAGCGCTACGTGGCCGAGGGCGCCGGCAGGGCCGGGCTGAGGAAGCGGTGATGCAGCGCAAGGTGAAGGATGTTGCGAGGTCGAAGGCAGTGACGGCGAGTAGCGACCCGTCATGCGCAAGGACGAGAAAAACGTCGAGCTGGCGTCGAGGGGAGGCGGTCAGTGGGCGGGTCGGTGTGGTAACAGCCGCGGCGAGGTGGAGGATGGCGTCGTGCGTGCTGCAAAGTGGAAGGCGCTGTCGAGCACGAGGGTAGCGGATGCGGCGGCGTGGAGCGCTGGGAGCGGGGAAGCGCCGCCCCGGAGTGGAGGAGCGCTAGGAGCGCTGGTTCCAGGGCTGCAGTGGGGAGGACCATGCGGATCTGGTGCGCTGCGTCGACAGCAAGGATGAGGAGGCTGGCATGCGCAGGTGTGGCCTATGAGGTGCTGGTACGGGAATGTCAGCATGGGTTAGGGAGGAGGAAAGTACATACGCACCCGGGACACGTCGAGCAGATACAGGCGGTACGTGTTAAAGCCCTCGATTCGAAGCGGGGAATCCGCGAGGCAGATTGGGATTAGCTTGGTACCGCTGTGTAGGGCAGGTCAGTTCAAACGCCATCCGTAATGCGAAGGGGAATAGACGTACGCAACGTTACATCTCAAGGCCCCAGCTAAGAGGACGAGTCTCGCGCGTAACGGCCTCGTGAGATACAAGGTCCGTCGAGGGAGGGAACGTCGACATGTCGCCTGAGATGCCACGTCAGTAATCGACGCTGTTGCTCGCGCAGAACGGAGGACGACGTACTGACATGTGTGGTCAAGTTTGCATGACTGCAAATGCAATTGACGGTTAGTCTCTGTCCTCTCAAAACGAGGAAACGCACCTCGCATTTACTGCCTCAGCCTCCACCCAACTATCGACCAGCTGCATTCCCTCCACTAGCGCAGGCGTCGCGCTCTTGAGGTCGCCGAGCGAACCGATATCGAGGGCGGCGGCGGCATGCGCGTCCGGCGTTGTTATCGGCGAGGTTTCAGGCGGCGGGATCAGCGGCGTGGGGTATTGTACCGAACACGACTCCTTCGCGTGCTTGAAAACCCGCGCGGAGCATCTGTCCCTGCTAACGAGCAAGTGCGAGCTAAAAGTCAATTTGCAATCCCAGGAAGCCGCAGGCTCAGTTTGGAGTCGGAACGAGCAAGGCCAATAGCCGGCCAGCGACTGAGACTGGGCGACTTGGTGCTCTGAAGGCTTCGAAACCCGCGAATGCTCAAACTGGGCGAGATTTGTTTTCGTCAACGTCTGGCTTCGAATGGGTAAATTTCCGTCGGTGGATGTTCAAGAGCAGTCTTGGGATGAGGAGCGGCAAGAATCAAGTTGAATGGGCAGAGACGAGTCTCGGACAAAATGCGTCGTGAAAGTCGAGAGCAAGCTGTGGCAAACCCTAACCCACAATGCAATTATTTTCAAACTCCGCTGAATCCCTCCTTGTCACGAACCATCATCATCTCCGCAAATTCGGCAGCAACTCTGAGTCTACACGCTCCCGGGCCGGTTGCGGATATCGAACTGGATGCCTGGGTCGACCGAACGCAAGCCCCGACGTATCCGGCGTTGTGAACGATAGGATTTCCCGTTTTCTCAGTTAACTTCTGGCACAGATTCAAAACCGGTTCCGGGAACATGCTGCTCTGATTCCCCAACGCTCTTTTCGGTCTTTGTTTTTGACGCGATTCCAAAATATGTGCACGACTGCGACCACTCGCGTTACCCCGTACCATCATCGACCGCAAATATCCGCCGCAACCCTGGCGGCCAGTGTTCTGACTCCTCCGCACTTGAAGTCATGGCACATCTATGCACGATTGCACGACTGCGAACTCTCCCCTCAACCGGTGGATCGTCGTCCGCAAATATACACCGCAACCCTACCACTCTTACTCCAGAAATGCCCAGCTATCTTGCAATTGGGCGCACCTGAAATCTGGGACTTGACCAACATACGGTATCATCTTGATCCTGGGGCGATCGAACGCACGCCGGCTCCGGCAGTGTGTCTTCTCTGCACCTGGGTTTGGACAAAGTTCGCACTCAAGGCTCCTCCGTATCCCACTGACAGGCTACTGGGCACCTTCAGGGTACTCGCGCTTGCTTCGCACTCGCCTTGTTCGCCGCTCCCGCTTCAATTTTGTCGCTATATTTCCGCTCTTCGAGACAACTCCCTCGAGCCTCTCGTCGAATAAACCCGTCGTCCAATTGTCAAGCCAGCAACAGTCCCTGACGCCCGTAGAAGACGCTATCAATCGGGTTCATCTGCAGCGTTGCCGCCCTCCGGAACGAAGTTCTACTGCAATGCGCTCCCTGCTTGGGTTGAATATTCCCAGAGCTCAAGATCTTCTGAGGTACTACATGGCCAATTATCCCTAATGCCTGCGGCGCCGTCGCTCCCTGGGATCTATGCGCTCGTCTCCGATTCCGTCCCGAGGGATTTCTGCTATAGTGCAGCTCCGGCAACACTCCGACATTAACCTGGCATGAGAAGGTTCCTCAAGCTTTTGCACGAGCCCGACGCCGTGAACTAAACGTTTATATCTCGGACTTCTTTCGGCGTTCACTGGCCTTCCTACCCGCCAAAACTCGGAAACTGGAACTTCTCGAATACTATCTGCGGCCGTGTCCGTTGAACTTGAACTGATTTCCACGACCTGAATCCGGTGATCGCCCGAAGTTTGAACCTCGTCCGGACGAACGCGGGGCCGAGGCGTCGGGTGATGTGTTGTTGCACCCGACCCGCTTCTATCGCCCACAGGCGGATCAAACCGTGAGCGGCCTTGCGTGCTTTCCAATCTCATTTGGTAACCCGTATCTTGGTTTCTAAGGTGCTGATATACCACACCCTAATTTACTTATAACCCGCCCATGATCCTCACCTTCGGCAGATCGGAGCAAACTTCAACATGCCCACTATTGCAGTTTTCGGCGCCACGGGTACTCAAGGTTCGTCGTCCTGTTGAACCTCGGAGACTCGACTCAAATATTGATTGACCGTCTGTTACTATAGGATCGGCCGTCCTGGAAGCCGTCCTTGCAGACGGAAGATACACCCCACGCGCGGTCTCCCGCAACCTAAACTCTGCCGCCAGCAAGGCGCTCATTGCCCGCGGCGTCGAGGTTGTCGCTGCAGATCTCTCCGATAAGGACTCCCTCGTGAAAGCGATCCGAGGAAGCGAGGCAGTTTTCGGGGTGCGCCTTTCGGTTTCATGTTCAAGTTCAGATCTCAATTAACACCTTGCCTTGGCTGAACAGATCACAAACTTTTTCGATCCCGAGGTGTGGCCCGCAGATCCCCAAGGCAAGGGAGAAATCGCACAAGGCAAGAACCTTGTCGACGCCGCGAAGGAGCTCGGGGTGAAATTCTTCATTTGGAGGTACCTTTCTCACCGTCCCATACTTTGTTGTTATAATCCGAGCTCAATTTTCTCCTCGCAGTTCCCTTCCCAGCTTCACGGCACTGTCAAACGGACGATATACGCACGTTTACCATGTTGATAGTACGCCGTCTGCCTCCGTCCTAAACTGGACCCTGACGAACGCTGGTTCAATTTATAGACAAGGCGGCAATCCTTCAATACCTCAAAGCCTCTGGGGTTCCCCACGCCGTTCTCATGGGCGCATGGTTCGGTGAGAATCTGTGGAAGTGAGTTTTCCCATCGTTCAACTTCGAGCGCTCCTCAATTCACCCTCAGAATCGGCGCGCTTCAACAGACAGAAACGGGCTATACCATCCCAATCCCGAATTTCGGGTCCGATCTCGTCCAGGCATTCACCTGGGCTGCGAGGGACATGGGGCAATCCGCTCTCGCCTTACTGACTCACTATCAAGACCCGAGCAAAAGCATCCTGGGGAAAGCATATCCGGTTGTCTCGTTTCGGTGCACATACCCAGAACTGGCGGCGGCCATCGCGGCAGGTATGCATTCCACCTCCGTGTACCTATCGACACTGACGACCCACGCGCTTCGAGGTCTCGGCCAAGAGGTGACTTTCACCTCCCCCCCGACGTCCGGTCTTGCGGAAATCGATGAAATGGTCTGCGCTGCTTATATCCAAGCCAACATATATTCTAAACAGTCTTTTACAGTATCTCTTCGAAGCGGAATTCGGAATGTACACTGACACTCCGGTTCCTAACCCCGAGTTGGTCGCACTTGGCGTTAAGTTCGGCACCCTGGAGGAATTCGTGCGGGACGAGGTTGTGCCCCATTATGCGTCACAACTTTTGTAGTTAGAGTATGCCGCTCGCATTTCCAACTCAGCATGTACTAACAGCCTCTTGTAGTGTCCCTTCGAAGCGGAATTGGAATGTACACCGACACTCCGGTGCCTAACCCCGAGTTGGGCGCACTTGGCGTCAAGTTCGGGACACTGGAGGAATTCGTGCGGGACAAGGTTGTGCCCCATTATGCGCCATAATTTTTGCAATTAGAGTATGTATATACGATACAAGACAAGTTTCGGTCAGGATAGCCCACTTTGCACCGATCTCCAGACGATGTATACACGAATGGGTTGGAAAGCGCTAATCCGTTGGATCAACCATGCGTACACGACGTAAAAAGGACGCAGGGAGTTTGTTCATTACCATCGTCGCGAAAGCCTTCACAACCCCGAGCCTAAAGTGCTCCCTCCACGCGCCGACGACCTGAATTTGCTTGATCGCAGGATAAGGCAGACCCTCGAGGACTTCAACGAGGCTTTTAAACGGCACAGAGACCGGCCCGAATGTCCAATCGGGGACAGTGTGAACACGCACGCCGATGATCAGGGTCTCGAGTGACAGGGGGTGGAAACGCTCCAAGAAACGGATTAGGGCTGGGAAGATGTAAACCGACCACCGATTCGCATCCAGTTGATACGTGAAGAGAATCATGTCGTCGAGCGCGAGGGTGTGGAGCGCTGTGTTCGAGCTAATGTCGATTGCCCCGTAATCTGTGAACTGAGCATGAGCAGCGTGCGTATAAGTACGAGAGAAGCAGACGCACGAATCCCGTCAACGAGACGCAAAGTCCTGAGATAAGAACCCAAAAGACGCAGATAGCGTTCCACTCCATCCCGGACTTCAGGTTGTCCTGTATCACTGATTTTCACGGCGAGAGCGCGAGGCCGTAACGCCAACGCCCCTGAGGCGAGGTCAAGAATGAGTTGGCGACGCCGGTAAGAGGCAACGATCGTCAGCGTGTCCAATTCCAAAGTCAGGGGAGCGACGATAGCTGCCGTGGACGCCTCAGCTGGCCATCCTGCGGTCTTCAACTCCAGAATCTTCAGCGTCGGGAAGCTGGCGAGGAAGGAAGTAAACGCCTGAAGCGATGGGAAGTTCATGGGCGACAGCAGGTTCTTTTCGCCGTGTAGGACCAAAGCTGTGATGCGAGGCATTGTGGGGAACTGGGAGATGATCGGGAACGCCGTCGGGAGGATGTCGATGCTCTTTAGTCGGGGGAAATCCAATAGGCGCTGGAAAAGAGCTGGCGTAGGTTCTTGGTCGCGGGAAGTAGAGGCAGCGGGTGCTTCGCGATCGAGACCGATTTTAATCGCCTCAAGAACGCTCGTATACGTGTTGTGGGGAGATGATATGAGGTCGAGGAATCCAGCTCTTCGGTCAGCGGAGACTGAAACCGAACGGTGGAGAATGCGCCTGCTTTCGAAGAGGCAGGCACGGCTGACCGAACCGACGTCCTTCAGAGTGTCCTTGGCCGCTCCCAGGTTTTGGATAATAATCCCCAAAATTTCGGGTGGAAAGCGGGATGAACTATCCATTCTGAAGCTATCCTGGGATGAAGCATAGGTTTTCATCAAGTATAGAGACGAGACGATTGTTCACCTACACCAAGCTGCGCGAGAACCGCCCTACGTTTACTATAGTCCCCGGAACAATACGTGAGAGTTGAAGCTATAGGCAACAGGCGTTGCGGGATGTGAGTCCGAACGGGGGTCACGGCTTCAGCGGGGACTGGCTCCGCCGAGATGGTGAGCGTAAGAGGTGCCAGCGCAGAAAGATCAAATAATCAGATGATCAGCAGTGCCACCTTGATGCGCGGCGGCAGAGCGCACCAAGCTCGCATTCCCTCAAACTCTAGTCCAGTCGTGGCTTGGTTGCCCGAGGCCTTCCTTGGGACCTTAAATTCGGGAGTGAAGACCGGGGACGTCGATTCGGAGTGCCCTCGCAAAATATGTTCATCTTCACGAAGCGGTTATCCGTTTCTTTCCACTCTCAAGCCAGTGGCGGAACGACTGTACTTGCGGAACGTCTGCGCGGGTCAAGAGCGCGATTGTCCAAATCTCTGCTGCAGGAACTCTGCTCACAGGCGGCCCAGCCGCGAGTGCTCTTGCGCGTCAGTTGCAAGCTAGGATGATCATTGGTTGAACTGCAGACAACATCATCGTTGCGTGGCGAATGAAATGCTATTGTATCAACGAATTCTTGGGAAGTCAGGTGTACATTAGAGGGCCACACGAACCCTGAATATCACACTCAGAGCAAGCACGTGTCTCGGCAAGGGATGAATTAGCAGTTGTTGAACGCGACGCGCCGGGAGCCTAGTATGTTTGGCTCGTTATGCTGAAGGTATACTGGTCTAATGCTGAGGGATTGGTCGAGGGGCGAATTCTGGCGCCGGGCATGCCAGCCTGCTCCCGGCTCCAAGCGCTCGACGCGTCAAATCGCCCGGGGAATCATCCGAGCCCCGAATTCCCACGGTTGAAGTTTGTGGTTGAATCTCCAAGCGGGCAGAGAGAACAATCGACTGCATGCAGAGACACCCACGATCTCCTTTGATCTATGCCTCGACGAGGCCGAAGAGTGACATGGAGTATCCTCGAGTCAATAGCCGAGACGCCCGGAATTGCAACGGGGTGAAGAAATCCTGCCGGCCTCACGCACCTCTATTGCAGATACTTATACGAGAAATCCCCTGAGAAACTCACACCACTGCGGGTCACTGGCCACACCATTGATCGGTACCAATCGACGCAAGGGTTCTTTTGGGTTCAATGCTTCATCGAAGACCGTTGGGATCTCAATCGACACAGTAACTAAACACCGAGCCAGACGTTGCCGTGAACTATGTGTTAAACCCACTCCTTGTTGCCCTTCTGGGAGACGAATGCGCCGGTATCCTCGACAGTCCACCGATTGATCACCTCGAGCTGCAAGCGCACCGACTCTTCGGGCGATATAGGCGCCTTGAAGTCCGGGGCAACTTTAAGTATAGCCTTCCCGATCTTCGTCATGTCGGCAATCGTCGTTTCGGTATCTGCGCCACATGAGGTTAGCCAGGGTCGGCATGTATGAGGGAAGGGAGGATGATCAACAGAGAAGGAAGAGCACTCACATTCAGTAACGTTGGTCGCACTAACATCCACCATGCCGGGACTCAACGCAAGGAAAACGAAACCCTCGCTTTTCAATTCCGCCGCGAACTTGGCCACGGCCAAATTGGCGGCGGCCTTGGCCATGCAGGACGCGGGTATGGCGGCGAGCTCCGCCGCGAGGGTGAAGTCAATATCGGCGGCGCCGCTGCTCAGGGTGACAACCTTCTTGACCTCCCCCTTTTTGAGGAGCGGGAGAAAGGCGTTTGTGGTATGTACCACGCTGACGGCATTGAGCTTGAACTAGGAGGGCGAGTGCGTGAGCGGTAGTATAACGGCTGAGTTGAGGGGACTCACGTTGTACAGCAGATCCTCCTCAAGGGCCTCTGGCGTGGGGCTGTCGGGCGATTAAACGATGGTCAGATAGCGAATTTTGAGAGGGTTCAGGACGTACAATTCGGTGAGAGTCAATCCCAAGTGACTGCTACCACCAACATTGTTAATCAGGAAGTCGAGTTTCCCTCCTGTATGCTTCGAGACCTCCGCCGCGGCGACCTGGGGGAAGTGAGCCCATCCGATCTACTTCAGCTGCGAATATGATTAGCTCACATTGAGGGCCTTCGCATCGGTGACATCCGCCTGGATAACCACGACATTGCCTCTCGACAGCTCGACGAGGTGGTTAGCCGTCCCCTTGTTGCGGACGATCGCAAAGACGGTGTTGGCGCTGTCGGCGCTCAGCTGCTTGACGAACGCGAGCTAATTGAATGAGTCAGTTCAAAATCCAGTCTTGCACAACGAATGCGGACGAACCCCGATTCCCCTGGCGCTTCCTGTGACGACGTAGGTGGGCATTTTGGTGGACAGATGAGTGGTGGGAGAGGGACAAGCGCGTCGAACTTATACTCTTCGCCTCGTAAAGCCCGATATCGGTGAATGAGCAACGGTCGAGGCTCATTATCAACTATAAGCAAGTATCAACATCCGCGGCGTCGAACTTATGGCCTTCGCTTCGTCAGCCAATTGGCTGACGGAGCGACAAAGCCCGATATCGGTGAATGAGCAACGACTGCAAGCAAGTGCCAGAAGGCCCTATCAACATCTGCGGAGTTAACAGCCGCTGATTGGCACCATGGTCCACTGCAACTGGCAACCCGGGTCACTGGATATCGCTGGAACCGGACATCAGCACAGTAGGACGGATCTCAGGGAAGAAATTTCGGTAAGCACCTCTGCTGATTTGGGTAGCAAGGAAGGTTAATCTCGATTGAGGGTGCAGATGGGTACAACCCAGAGGGAAGGTGGAAGGTGGATACCGAGACGCTCGAGGTCGATGGACAGCTGGCAGTACGCTGCACATCTAGCCAAACGCAAGAGCAGCGTCCGCCCAAGCTCATGATCAGCAAAGGTAATTTCAACTCGCAACCGCAACCGCTCACAAAACTCGCCAGAAAATGCGAGCCGCCGTTCGTCCACTCGGATCAGGAAGAGCTGGGAGAAAAAGGAGAGGTGGAGTTGAATCACCCGACCACGAGTTGAACGGGGGAGCCTGCTTCCAGATTCAACTAGAACAAATCAGTCTGCGCCGGCGCACACCATGTGCCTCGAGTGTGTAATTGTCCTAATAAAAATAAACTGTATCAGTATACCTATGACTCCTCAGCTCGGAATCCGACTCGCCGTTGGCTGACCAGGAACTTGACGGGAAAAAGATAGTCCACACAAACTTCCATCACCCGTCCCGAATCGAATGGGGAAAGCTGCTTGGCGCGGCTCAAAACTGCGTACTCTTGCGCACTGGGTGCACGCCGTGTGCCTCAGGTGTAGCTACGCGCGTCAGTATATGTACCACTCGCCAAGGAATGTGACTCGCCGGCCGTTGAGTAACGAACAAGAGTAGCAAAAAGAACCGCAAACCCGACCCCAACTATCACCCGACCCCGAATCGAACGGGGGGAGCTTGCCTGCCTCAACTAGAAGAAATCAGTCTGCGCAAGTGCACGCTGTGTGCTTCGGGTGTCCCATTTTCCTGTGAACTGTGTCAGTATATACGTGTATAAGTACGTAGATACGACTCACCCAGGAAATATATATATTATCAGTGCCAACATGCTGGTCGTCCATCCCAGGCATTAAGCAAGGAGCAATACGTCCACAAAGTTGTCGAGGTGCCGCGGATCGGCAGAAGGGGAGACGCTGAACACGACTGGATCTCGCGTCCGAAGATCGCGCCGAGCCCTAACTTTGGCCAAGTGCTCGGGGAGGGGAGAATGAGAAACGGAATTGAGTGGCGCGGCCGGTGGGGGATCGGAGCGGAGAGCGAGGATAGCAAGGATATTAGAGTTGCCAGCAGAGCTCCTTGTCGAGTATCGCGCGATTGTTTGAATACTTTTACGACACGCCAGTGGAGAACGAAGGATACGGTGTTCGTACAAGTCCAACAGAAGTTGAGTACATTTCCAGCGGCGCAGGGAGAAGAGTCGGTTTGGACTTGAAGGTAGGAGCAGTCGACATTTAAGCTCCGGGAGATCATCTTGCGCAGACGAAGTCACGACAGCATATCCGGTAAATCGAGAACGGGATCGAAAGCGTGGGGTGGTCCGCAAAGAGGTTCGTTTCGGGCTTGGTCACAGGTTGAAACGTGGAGAAGGCGTGACACGGTGAAAGGACCCGAGAAGCTGAGCTGGAGTTGAGCTGGAGAGCAGCCGGCCATTTCTTGCGCTGGATTGGGTGGGGTATTCAGGCCAACAATTCTGTCCAATGAGCGGGCGCAGGAGAACTTGAGAGCAACGGCAGGGTACTATCGTCGTGGTGGCATGACGGGAGAGAATGAGTGCGCGTGTTTGGTTCGGACGGCTTTGGCGCCCGATGATGTGGATCAAACGCTGCTCCCTTTGGCCTCCTCTTTCCCGCCATGACATTGCCAAAATCTCGCCTCTTGCCGCTAGCGACCACTCGATACCGCTCCACTCGATCACTTAGGCATATCTCAGTCGCTCCCTCCGGAGCCCGCATCCAGAGTCGTCTTAGGGCCCCCGGCTGACAGTCTCCAAACTCGCCCAATATGCTCCCCCCGTAGCCTCAGACGCTCAGGCTAGCCATGCAGAGATCCTGAATTATGCCCGAGGAATTAGGATGAACCCGAATGTACAGGAGTTGACGCAACTCCTCTGGAGCCTGTAAGAGGAGCGACCATAGCGCCCCTCTTTCAATATATTCCTAAGTACCTGACATTGCGCAATTCATCGGCATCCCCTCGAACTCCCTCCCAATTCAGAGAAACACTATGGGCGCCCTCGACACCGGACTCGGGTTCGTCTGAAGCCCCCCTCTTTGAACTCATGCCATTCACTGACTTGGAATAGGTGCGCTCTCATCGCCACATGGCTGGTTTAAATTCTTCTCGGAGTGGCATTTTCACGAGCTTTCCGTTATTTCCACGTCTCCGAGAACGACACCAGACTCAGGAAGGGTCTCGTCGTCGCGGTCATGGTCCTATGCCTCACCCAATATGCTATAATATACCTGGTGCGCATATCCTTTATTTTCTCATTAGGGTCAACGCACGCGCTTATCTTTTCCTGGTAGCCAACCGTGACCTTCTGAGGTCAGCCGTTCCGTTCTCTTGCGGTCGACACAACCGTTGAACTTATTCCGAAACCATTGCAGGCGATGTGGAGTCGTTAGCCAAAGAGGTGCGTGTCAGCCCCAGATCCAAATGCCATGTTCTCACCGTCCTTCGCCTGCAGAGTTATGCGGTACGTATCGTCTGTTCCAGCGGCAACTTCAGACGATCATGTTGTGCCAACAGTCCCCAGTTTACTCGGCCTGCAACGCAACGCACTCATTGTCAACACGTACCTGATTTCCCGCTTCTACAGCGTGTGCGTTTCGTCGCTACCGCCCTCTCCCGAGTCCCGCACGACATCTTGACCATCCACGATTTTTGTTAGATCCAAGAACATCTTCGTGACGCTAGCTTTACTCGTGATCAACCTGTTTGCAGTGAGTTACGCCTGCATCTTGCGTGTTGACGACCTCCAATGCTTTCCCGCTAGGCTATCATGACGTGTGTGCCTCCCCTCCTCGGCGGCGGCCCTGGACACGAGAAAACTGTCGCCGGTGTCAATTCAGTCTCATTCTCATACTTACCGACACTACCCTGCAACTAAAAAACCTCATCCCCATGATCACCACTTGGGCCATCTCCGCCGCCGTGACTGGTACGTTCGGACCATGCCTTCCTTCCTGCGTCTCCCTCCCTGACGGTGCCGTAGATGTCTTGATCGCGTTGTCCCTCGTCTGGACCCTCCGAGGAATGAAAACGTCTTTCAAGGACACGGATCGGTGCGCAAACTCATTCATTCATTTCTACCTACGTCTGAGCGCCCGCTTACCACTCCGACTCTCCGCCCAGACTTCTCCGGCGCATCATGATCCTCTCCGTCCAAAACGGCTGTACCACCGCCCTCGCCTCAATCGGAGCCATGATAGCGTCCCTCGTGATGCCATTCCGCAGCAGTGAGTAGTCGTCGAACCACCTATCGCGTCTGACACCTACCACAACAACTCAACTCCCTCCCCAGTCAGCGTAATATTCACCTACATGCTCGGCCCCCTCTACTTCCTCACGCTAGTCTCGAACCTCAACCTGCGCGGGTCGAGCAAGTCGAGCAGCAGGGGATGGAGTTCGGGGCGGAACAACACCGTGGGTGGCACCACGAGCATCGTCATCAACGGGATACGTGCGTACCTGCCTATAGTCGTTCTCAAACTCGAAACCCACTCCTACTTGGCAGGCGTGGAGCGCACCGCCGTCACCACCGTCGACCCGTCGAACTCCGAGCTCGAGCTGGAGGGACGCAAGGACGTGAGTGCTATTACCGCGCGGGTTGACGTTCGCTGATTGCGTGATAGCGGGAAGACGACGGGAGCGTGCATCACAAGCAGCAAGACCTCGGTGTCGGTGTTGGTGGATTCCGCCAGAATATTCACTTCAACGGCGATGCTTGAGGTGGCGTATGCGATCCCTAGTGTAACAGTAGAGTCGTTCCTCGCTTTTAATGCCAGTAACCACCGAGGGTTCACGTTGTCGTGTAGGAGGGGAGCTCTGCTGAACATTCAGGTGGAGTACGAGAAGCCTTGGGTTGTGGGAGGCAGTCCAGTAGTTTGAAAATGAACGTAGATCTATTGTAATTCGTGTGTCTATTACTTCAGTAGCTTAGAAATCGACATAAATCTAATGTAAATTTTGCGTCTATGATTGATTCTAGCGCGCAAGATCGACGACTCGCGTTTTCAGGCTGCTCTGACGAAATCCGGGTAGTTAGAAGTTCCTAAGGGCAGGGAAACGGCGGTTCAGACACGGTCTTTAGCATGGTAATTTAACGAACGTCTGCCATTATCTCAATTGCAAACCCCTAGTAAGTTGCCAGTTGGAATCGTCGCCGTTCGTCAGTGGTGTGAAATTGATTGGGATTGGATTCGGAGAAAGATGGGCGGTAACCCTACATCTATGTAGCACGTCCGAGACCGACTCGAGGGAAATACCACCGGGAAGTACGCGCGCTGGAAGGCATACACCCACAGTGGTGGACGCGACGCGTTGTGAGTCTGTGTTTGGTTGCTCGGAATCGATGCCGGGGGAAATGCCGACCTGATGCCGTGAGTTCCCACGGTTGAAGTTTGGTTGAATCTCCCACCAGCAGTGAGAGAAGACGCTCGAGGGCGTGCGCAGACCTGGAGTCGCGTCTGGCTCCTGTTTAAGCCCCTCGAGAAGCATGATATCAAGCACCACCGAGTACATGTCTGAGAGGCCCGAAATTGAACGGCGTTAAATTGGGTTGAAGTTGGGTTGAAGTTAAAGAATTCCCTGTCCGTGTGAGTGCAAATAGCCGTCTTGGCCTCACCTCAGGATATGTGAACTACCAACGACGCGTTTCATCGCCGTCAGCCACACCAGTGTCAAGAGTTGTGGGTTCATTTTAGGTTCAATAGTTCACCCTTAGGATTTCATTCAAGGTTGGTCACAAAGGATCCCGCGGTTTGCAGGGTTTTCCGTCGTCATTTACTGGATTTTTACGGCCGCCAGTGCCTTCCTCAAATTCCTCTCCGCTTCTTGGTCGACTCAAAACCAAGCAGTAGGAAGCCCATCGAGACAGAAACCAATGGTCAAAAGAACGATGAGGAGGGGGCGGGATGGCGCCTCCTGATCCCGCGTTGCGCCACGGGGCGAGCGACGTGTCTTGTGGTGGAATATAAAAGGCGATGGACTTGTTTTATTCAGGTTGAGCTCTACTCAGCTTGTTCCGTGGGGACATTGATGTGACGGAGAGCAGCAGTCGGCTGCTAGTTCCGGCACAAGAGGGGGGTTCGTCGGTCCAACGAGGTGAGTGGCGTAGCGATAGTATTGACCGGGGGACTAACTACGGACATCAGAGACTTATATACTACTGGTTGACAGGTGAACGAAAGGGGAAAAGGGAATCAAGGAGTGTGGATCACCGTATGTTGGCGGCAGCAGTCGCGTCGGAACAAAGGAATGTGGGAGAGATAATCAAAATAAAACTCAACTGTTGCATCCGCCCTCCAGGTCGTCGATACGCGACGAGCTAAACCTCGTGGTCGTGTTCGTGGTCGACAATTTCGTGGCTACGTTCTTCGTCAAGAGTCTGTGAATCGGTGTGCATGGTTTGAACGGAGTCCGACATCGAGGAATGTTCAACTTCAAGTCCAAGGTTAATCTGTTTTAAAATCCGAGGCAAATCATCAGGCCAGTGCAGTCGAATACTTGTCTCTTCAATATCGTTCAGGAAACGAGTGGGCGCCGCGCATGGTATTGTCTGCGCGCGTTCTCCAAAAACCAACCAATTTGGTTCCGCGGAGATCAGCGGCGGCGGATCAAGGAATGATTGATCGGACTGAGGCTTGTCTCTTGCCTCCATCTCTGTCGCTTTCCTAGCGCTCAACTCCGTGTTACACACAGGCGTCGTCTCAACATCAACAATCAAGAAGTCTGCGGGGCTCTCGCCCTCCATCTCGGACATCGAACTGTCGGGCACAAACGGCCGAATGATCTTGGGGTTCAGGTTCTGCGGCGTGGACGCCCAGCGAGGAATTTCTGGTGGGCTCAGGATACTGGGGAAAGGTACCCCAGAATCGGTGAGCAGACCTTCCATTTCTCTGCTTGTGCTCCAGTCTGTCGTCTTCGGCGCGAACGAATCAGCGCACGTATTCATGTCAAACTCTGTTTCGTGCGAAACCTCGCTAGGTGCGTCGTCGGAGTCGTTGCAGCTCGTCAAGTCGTTCTCATCTGTCTGAATCGCTTCAAGGGAAGGCATATCGGGATCAGTATCTGTGTCAAGTTCTGTCTCGGAGTCGGCGTTCAAAGTGAAGTCATCAATATCCGCTGAAGATTCATCGAAAAAATTCATGGGCTCCCCCCACGCTTCCAGGGGCACCATCCCGCCCTCCGCGTCTTCGAGAGGGATCTCAAGGCGCATGCTTCCGACGTAGAACGTATCCAGAACCTCGGTACTGGCGTAGAGCGCATCGCGCGAACTGGATCCGTTGGGGATATGTATTCCGTGTGAGTTCAATTCTGGTTCAAATCTCGGGCGCGCTGGGTTCGGACTGGGACAGTCGCGCGCCAGATGACCGCGGCCTCCGCAATTGAAACATAGCCCTCTGCGCATGTACTCATCGCGCCGTCCTTGGGGCCGATAATTGCTCTGGGACTGATCATTCTCGGCAGGAACTTCCACCGCGGCTACGCGCATGGTTGGGCCGGGCGCCTGTGGCGTCTCATCAACGCGCCCTCCGCGCCGTTGCGTAGGGGCTATCTCGACGTCGTCGTTCGTCGCCGGTGCGTCGGCGTCGTCATCTTCCTCTTCGTCAGATTCATAATCTTCATCATCCTGCGACTGGAATCCAGCCTGGGAGATCTGGTTCCTCTGGGCTAACTTCACCAAGACCTGTGCCTCACCGGCGGCCTTGACGATTTCGTCCCAAGTAGCGACCTCGGGATCGAGCCCCTTGCGGTAGATCTCGGTCTGAATCGAATGCGCAAGACTGTTGAACAAGGTAACAATCTTTTCTTGCGTGTCATCTAAGCCAATCGTATTATAGATCTCAGACCATTCTGCAATGTGAGCAGCAACTTCTTTCGCGCCCTGGAAGCACCGACTGAGGCGCCTTCTTTGATCATTGCGGAAATCAACCGGGAAGCAAAATTCAAACAACTCAATGAAAAATCGTTTGAAGTCCCAGCGCTCTTCATCAGGTATGACAACCTGGTTGTAGAAATCGAGAGCTTTCCCATCCAAATAATAGGAAATGAAATAGATCTGTTGGTCGTCGGGGACCTGACCCATTTTCACGTAAGTCTTCGATTCTCTCGCAAAGCGTTGAATCGCATTTGCGTTCGGTTCGCCGTTGTAACGCGACGGCGGAATGGGCTTCAGCAGCATCTTCTGCTTGCGCACGTTGCCCCGTTTGCGTTTAGACGACAAACGTGAGCCCCGCACACCGCGCCGCGATGATCCATACTCGTCAGTCGATGAGCTGGAGCGAACGCTCGAGCTTGAACTCGACTCATCAGACGGGTCGGAAGGCGGCGGTTGGGCTTTAGCAGTTGAACCTGCTGGAGTGCCGCGCAAGGATTTCTCAAAGAAATTCTCGGCGGCCAATCTGCCAGGTGTAACACCCCGTGAAACGGGCGTGTCGCGCTTCTTCGAGTGGGAAGCGCGCAACGGATTCTTGTGCTTCGTAGCACTCTGCCTACTTTTCAGCTCTACTAACTCGTCAATTTTCTTGTCGAGCAGAGCATGCATTTCTGCAAGTGTAAGTCCGGACTGAGACTCGCGATCGTTGTTCGCATCGCGGTCGGAGGCAGATGCAAAACTGTATTTTGCAGGTTCAACCTCGGAGAGTTGCTTCTCCGCAGGCTTCAAGGTGAGTTCAACCTTCCTCATTGCCTGACGCGTCTCACGCGGAACAACAGGAACAGGTTTCTCGGGCTCGCGTTCCGAGCCCGACTCGTGATGGTCGATAGTTGACTTTTCAACATCAGACCATTTCGACTTCGGAACAAATTCCGAATGCGCTGGGCGCCTCGACCCCGCCCTCAACTGAGCGGCGTAGGTCTCATAGCGCCTCGCGAGGACCTCGCGGTCCTCCTCGCTCAACTCGCGCCTTGCTTGCACGACGCTGGACTCAATCGTGGAACTCGAATCAAGATCAAAATTATTTCTATTCTGGTTGAAATCTGACAGATCGCGATGGGAGTGCGCAGTCCGACGGGAAACGGGGGTCCAGCCCCGACGATCTCCGTGATGACCACGCGGTGCAGGCAGGTTGCCAAGTGCACCCCAGTCAACGTCGTCAGCGCCCGAGGCGCTGCCCGACGTTTCCACCACCGAAGTGGTGAACGAGTCCAGGGACGCCGAAGTGTTTGGGTCCACCACCGAAGTAGGGACGGGTTCCAGGGACGTCGAAACGTTTGGTTTTCCCGCCGCCGAAGCGGCTAGGATGCTCATCGACGGATCGATGGCAGGGGTATCCAGGTCCAGCAAGTCGACAGAACCGAAAGCAAGGCGAGCGGGACTGAAGAGAGGGGGAGGAGCTGGATAGATGCCGGCTTGAGTAGCGCGGCGGGTATGGGGAATCGGGTTGTCCATAGTTAGTCGTTCGGGGGGTGTCGACAGCAGAGCGGTAGCCTCGGGGGTACGACCCGAGGGGAAACCAGGAGAGCTGAGACGAAGTGTATCGACACTCAAAAAGATGTGACGGAGAGCAGCAGTCGGCTGCTAGTTCCGGCACAAGAGGGGGGTTCGTCGGTCCAACGAGGTGAGTGGCGTAGCGATAGTATTGACCGGGGGACTAACTACGGACATCAGAGACTTATATACTACTGGTTGACAGGTGAACGAAAGGGGAAAAGGGAATCAAGGAGTGTGGATCACCGTATGTTGGCGGCAGCAGTCGCGTCGGAACAAAGGAATGTGGGAGAGATAATCAAAATAAAACTCAACTGTTACACATTCATTTGCGGTTTAGTGACGAGGTACCGCAGCAAATAAAATTTGTATTCGGCCTATCAGGCAGAGGATATTGCGGGCCAAGGCGCAGAGCGTACGGAATGAAACTTGAGCCCAGGTATCGATGACTCGTCAGAGGTTGAAGGTATTGCAAGGAACAATTAGGAGGTTAATCGGTGGAGACGTGAGCTGTGAAAGCATATCCTCGAAATCTAAGCGAGAGGTCAGTTACCTTTTACTCGTCTACAGTAACCAACGGCAGCACGCACCAGTCTAACTCTATTGATGCCGACCGACCCCGAGTCCATCCACGCTCTTCCCGGCACGCCCAATACTGCTCCTCCCCCCGCATCTCGTGGCACACCGGCAGCATCTCCGCAACCTCGCCCCATTTCGCCCCACACAGCGCGGCCGATGCCGCACTCTGCATCTCCGTGTAGATATCAAACAATTCGGGGAACAGCTCCGAGAGAAAGCGCGCGACAGCCAGCGGCGCCCCGATACGCGAGTCCGCCACCTCCCACTCGTTGAAGTTGGACTGCCGCACGCGCACGTAGCGATTTCCGAGTTCGGGCACGACGCTCGCGTCGATGCTCATCGCGAGCGTTTCGAGGTCGGGGCAGAACCGCGCTAGATGGAAGAGACTGCGGAGGGTGGCGCGGAGTGGCTGCGCCGCGGATCTGGAGCGCAGGGAGAGATGCTCGAGCTGCGACCAGGCGTTGGCGAGGGCGAGGATGTCGTTATCCGCGAGGTCGATGCCGGTGGGTGGGCGGAGGATGACAGAGGTGAGGTGCGTGAAGTGGAAGAGGCATTGGATCGTGGCGATGGTGATTGGGGGTGGCTCGACTGGGAAGCGGTGGAGGTTGGGCAGGGCGCGGCTCGTGATTTGAAGTGTGGTAAGACTTGTGCGAGGGAGGTTCTTCTTCAGAGCAACGTAGATTTGCATCAATGAGGACGCGTCTGGGGCTGGTGAGACGTCGATCATGAGGCCCTCAAGGGCGGAGGAGGCGAAGGTGAAGGGTGAACGGGACAGGGCGCGGGTGAAGGCCAACACGGACTGCAACGGCGCGGTTTTGAGGACAAGGAAACGAAGGGATCTGAAGCTATGCGCGGGGTACTTTGGGAGGAGGAAAACCGGGCTGACAGTCGGTGATTTGACGGTGAGGGTCTGCAAGGAATCGAGGCGACCGAGGTGTTCAAAGCCGCGCTGCTCAAGGCTCGCAAGCTCAAGCGACTCGACACGCGCTAACTCTCGCACGAAGCAAGATACTGCCTGGAACTGGTTGATGGCGGGTTTGTCGGGTTGGATGACTTTGACGTCGACTAGCAAAGGACATTTCGTCGAGAGGGCAGCGAGAATGGTTAGATGGGGGATGGTGTCGAAACTGCCGATAGCGATGTTCGTGATTCCCGGGGCGAGCAGAAGGGACACGAGGGAGAGTGTTGGGGTGCTGGAGAATATCCAGTGAAGACTGCGGAGGCGAGGAAAGAGGAAAGGTGTCGGGAGAGAAAGACGGAGGATTTCGAAGAGACCCGGCAGATCGCCGGGCATGTGAAGCGACCAATCCGTGCAGACAAGGGTTCGGACACGGTCCATGTATACAAGAGGGCGTTCCCAGTCGCTTGGAACGATAGCGCGTCGGAGAGACTGGATCGATCAAGCACCACATGAGTCGTTTCTGCCGTCTCGTGTTTCTGCGACGAGCTTACCCGATCCTTGTTCCAAATTCCGGCCGGCATGCAGTTGAGCAGATGCGATATCGTGTCTTGGGCCTCCCAGAGGAGATCCAGCGCTGGCTTGCCGGTGACGGTTGATGTGCGTGCCCAGACGGTGAGGCCGTGTTTTCCGAGTTTGGCGTCGGTGGAGGCGCGAATTGCGAAGCAGATAAGGCGTAGGATCTGAGGGACCCGCAGGGCCGGATGCATGTCTGTGGACTTGGAGCCGAACCACTTTTCGAGGAAGGCCATGATGGTGGCGAGAAGGAAGGAGTGGTCCGAAACAACTGACAACACGCTAGCACCGCATTACTGGCTTGCTTATCGCTCTCACGCCAAAATGCAGCTCGCGCTGGAAATCGCGGAACTCGTCCATTTTATGTGCTCCGAGCCTTATAGGGCTCGAGAACATACTCAAGGCGAACCGACGTAGTCATTTTTGGTTCCAGCCTCCACCAGAGACGTCAAGCATTCTCGACAGGTTCTTGGCTACTCTGCACCCTGGCACTACTTGGAGGGCGTAATAGACACATCTTTCCTTTGTCTTGCTTTGGGCCTGAACCCGACCGGCCTCTCCGACTACTTGCTGGATTACTCTGCGCCTCCTCATAACATTACGCCGGCGGATTCCAAGCACTCTATATCCTTTTCTCCGCGTCAACTCTTCGCCTGAGGACCGTCACGGGCTCACTGCGTCACTCGTTCACCCTCCGCTCGGTTGAATCTAATTGAACTCCTCTGTCTCGACTCCGCCTATGCTTGCAGACAACCACATCGGTGCTACTCCGCTGTCGCGATCGTCTCAACGGGTCTGGGCGGAAATACTCAATCTAGATTACCTACCCGTCGACCGGCTTTTCGGCAATACCTCTCGTCTTGTTTGAAGTTGGACTTCCGAACGAGAACTCCACGGACTGCCACGGACGTCGAATTCAACGTGCTCTTGCACGGCCGCGGCGACGAAGATAAATGATCACAACTCCACCGCAACCTGTCGAATGTCGAGTGCGCTCCAGATTTAGGGTGCGGAGGAAGAGGAAGCTCTGCCTTCAACTCGGGCCTTGCTCGCGCCTGAGGAACGGGATTCTTGAGCAATGGAAAGCAGCGTCGAGATTATGATGCTAATCAGGAAAAAGAACTGTCAAGAATCGGTCCCTCACAGGGCTGCAGCCAGTTATACGCAGGTGTAGTGTGCCCCGGTGGAGAACATAAATAGAAAGGCTTCGTTGCCCGACTCCAAACCTCATGCCGAATGGTGGCTAAGACGGCACATTGCAATTGCAATTGGCGTCTTGACTGTTGTTATTCTCTGAATAATTTCCCACCAACCAGAAGCCCCAAAACTTCGTTGAGCCATCACTCGACTCACCAGATGCCCAGAAATACGTTGCTCGACCCAACTCACTCTTCGGCAGGAGCCGGCAGTGGCAAAACGATGCAATCATTGACGGTATCGTGAGAATCGGCTGACAGACCTGACTCGATCAGCCGCTTGTCCAGAACCGTCATGAGCACCTACTCGGTCTTCCATTTTCCTCCCGAACTGGAGCGAGAAATCTTCGAGACGGCGGCACTGCAAGAGACCAACATCATTCCTACAATCCTCCGCGTTTGTCGCCGCGTACATGTTTGGTGCGTCGCACCGTTCACTACGCGTCAGTGCCCGTTTGACATCGACTCAATAGGATCGAACCACTGCTCTACCGAGTCGTAGTCCTTCCCACCCGGGCTATCTCAGTCTTTGCTGCAGTCAAATCCAAATCGCCGACGTTTTTACAAATGGCCGTACGCCATCTGTTCATCGCTCCCGAGATGGAGGACGCGTCAAAGGTCCTCCTGAGCTGCTCCGGAGTCTACTCCCTCTTCCTCGACGGCAGACTCCCCGCCAACTTACTCGACGTCTTGGACTCGATGCGGGTGCGAAGGCTCAATTTCACATTGCCGATCTCCCCCCTTTCCGGATGGGCCGACGCCACCCTCACTCGCCGGGCATTCCTGTCGCTGACGCACCTAGAATTGTACCAGGACAGCGTCGATCCGTCGACAGATTTCTCATGGCCGCAGTGGTCCCCCCTCGCGTCCCTGCCCGCGCTCACGCACCTCTGTTTGTCCGAATCGCTCTCGTCCCACATCCTCCCCGACCTCGTGGCGGAAGGTGCACGGCTGGTCGTCGTCGTCACCGCGTGGTGGGACGGGACCGCCAGCGAGGAGGAGGCGCGCGAGTTCGCAGAGGGCCTCGCAGTCCGACGGGTCACCGACCCGCGTGTGGTTGTGATGACCATCGACAGCTACACGGAGGAGTGGAAACTCGGTGCACATGGCGGGGACGACTTCTGGGTCCGCGCAGAGAGCTTTCTGGCGATGAAGCGTAAGGGCGAAATCCCAAGTATGTCCGTTCGTTTTATCCCGAACGAGTCTGACTCGTGCCTTCAGAAAACGTTTTCTTCTTCCTGGACGATTAATTTTTACCCGACTGCGTATCTTGTGCAGATGCCATTCGGCGTCCCCTCGTATCAGTGCATGTTGGTCAATAGAACACTTACAATGTTTCAAGGCTTAGATGCAGTACATCTGTGTGCATTCACTCCGACCCACGTTATCATCGCTGTGGGTTCGTGTCGCCGGACTAAGGAAGTGGTCATATCCGTCCCGAGGTCGGAAACTCAACATCGGAAGGTAAGAACGCGCTCTGAGTGGTCGAAGCTAGTGCGTCGGCTCTTCTTCACATTTCTTTTTCACTTTTCCTCCGCCGCTGAGCTGTTGATTTGCCCACCCTGCTTCTTGGCCTGCAGATGGACCAGTCGTGAGCTGAATCGCGGATAATTAGTGAGCCGTTCGGTCTATTTCCACTCGGCGCTGAATCTGACACGATTTTTCCGCAGTACAGCACGCGAGCGGGTGCATTGCTCAAAACCACCAGCCCGACAATCCGGCTTAAAACTGGGTCCGGATGACTTTTGGTGACCGTATCTTCGGGGACAGTGAAACGGCTGAAGGGTGGGTTCCATGCGCCCGGGTCCGGAGTGGGTGGTTTCCCCACGGGTTGAAGTGGAGTTCAACTTGTCCTCCCGGCGCATGAGGTACGGCCTCGGTTGGCGAGTGTGTTCGCTCCCCATTCATTCTGGTGGCTCTGATAACATCCAATATTCAGTGAACTGTGTCTGATTCCTCGTCCGATCAGGGCGCTCATTCCGCTAATATCGAAACAGAAAGTCCGAGATCCTCTAATCTGTCTTCGTCTTGGAACGCCCGCCCGGCAACTCGAAGCCCACATCCAACCGACCTCCGCACACAGTAAGTGGCGCGTCTTCCACCAAACTCCGAAACGTGGCGAGCCCCAAGAATAACCCTCCAGCGGCCGTAGTTCGCGGGGTCGGTGTTCTGCGTACTTACGTTACAGAGTGTCCGCCCTTTATATGCTGCTGCTCAAACGACCAATTCCAACATCCAACATCCACTCCTCTCATCCACCACTTTCTTCTTCCTCGTCCCAAACACAAACATGCCTGGCATTTCGAGCATAACCTTCCCGGCCTCTGCGGCCAAGCTCTCTCAGGGCCCCGCCGCTGTGAAGACCGCGCTTGACATTATCAAGAGCAGCCCCGGCAACCTTGCGTATGCGCCTCTACGTGCTCACAACGACCCCTCTTGATTTTGCATTCACTTTAGCGCTTACCACGGCATCCAGGTCGAGGACGGCAAGACCGCCTACTTCTGCGCCAGTGCGTTTACTTTCCCTCCCGCGCACACAACCCGTCGCTGACCCGCCCATCACCCAGTCTGGTCCGGCGCCGACGCTCACAACGCCTTCCTGAAGGCCTCCACGCACGCGGCGTTCACGGCTGCTCTGGCTGAGCTCGCAGACGGACCGCTGGACGCGCAGTACATCGACGTCGCCTCCGACCCGAGCAAGGTGTTCGACGCGCCCGTGACCGAGGGTGTGCACTTCACGACCAAGGGCACGGACGACGCTGCCTTCCAAGCGATGGCCGCCTCTATCGAGTTCGTTGCGCCGTGCGCTTGGGGACGCAGCGGGGAGAACAAGAACCATGTTATGTTCTTTGTTGGTTGGGCGTCTGTTGAGGTGAGTTGTCCGGAACCTCATTGATTCCGAGGGATGATATGCTGAAACTGCGTATAGGCCCATATGGCCGTTAAGGACAAGTCGGAGGGTGTTCTAGCGGGTGCGCGCGCTGTGGCGGAGAGCTACAAGGTCGCCCACGCCAAGCTCACCAAGGCTTAGAGTCACAATTATTAACCATAGAGTTCATGCAATGTCATGTGCGGCGTGAATGTATAACGTGCCTCATTCCGACCACTCGTGGTAACTGGTTGTCTGAGTTTATCGGGATGTTCAAAAAGTTCGAATCAAACCGCTCAGGCGTCATTCCATCGGTTCGCGTCTGAAGTTATGCCAGCTCTGTCTGCTTTCTCGTGGAACTCTATTGAAGCATTCTGAGCCGTTTGCGACTCCAATCGTCCTCAAAATCGTGTAAGTATGCCCCAGTTGAACAGCACCCGGATAATTCCCGCGGTTGATTTCTAGCCGCGATATTGACCATGCGTTGTTTGAAGTATAGTGAGGACTAAACCCGTGAAAATGGTAGAAAGGAGGACGCAGAGCGAACAGATTCACTCCAATCAGGTCAATGCCGGGCTCCATTCCGGGTACATATCAGTTGCTAGTCGGGGCGGAGTCCCCTCATCAGTAAAACAACACGGTTTGCTTTGGCGTCTTAGACATCTTGGGCAAGACGTTAAAGACGCTCAAGACAGATTTTAGTCAAAGATGCGCGTCTTTGGCTAGACAGGTTCATTCGTCTTTGAAAGACACTTCGTCTTGGACAAGACTGTCCTGTGTCTTTGGCAGGACGTGTAAGACGCTCACAAGACTCTGGTAAGACCGACTCAAGGTGCTCAAGACAACACAAAGAAGGTTCGAAATCATGTATATTTTTGTAGCGACGGCGGAGATCAAACCCTACTACCCGCCTGAAGCATCTCCCCGTCGTCCGGTAGTACATCCCCCTCGTCACAGACCAGCCACCGTCCCAAACGAACAAGCTCGTCCCCTGCGACGTCGTCACCTTCGGTATGGGCGAATGCATCCCCCCGGACATGCCACCGTCGTGAGATTGACGAGACCAGCCCCCTCCACGTGTCCGGCGCCGGAGTCGCGGCGTTGGGGCTGGATGGGGTACAAGCGTGTGCGACGTTGAGGAGGAAGGGGCGGAGCGAGGGCGAGGAGTAGAGAGATAGTGGGAGGGGAAGCGTCGGAGCGGGAGGTGCATGTAGATCCGATGTCGTATTCATACGCGCGCTGTGTTGAGTGTGAACAATATTCAGATTAGAGAAGAGGTAAAGACACACATAAATGACCATTGGCCGAATCACGGAGCGACGGTGCCAAGGGCAGAATAAAGCTTGAGTTGAGAGCGGGTCAAGGGTTCATTGAGGACGGGTTTGAGGATGCTTCGAGGGATCGGGATTGAAGAGGCCTGTGGCTTGACAATGACGCTTGAGAATGACTTGACTGGGTGTCAACTTGACCCTGTTGAGGACTTGAGGCGAGTGGTCTTGAGATTTGCTTGAGTCCGATCACAGGACGGGGAAGGGAATTGGAGAGCATTGGGCTTGCAGTGTCGACGTCTGGATGGTGCTGGAGGACGAGCTCGAGGGAGCAGCGCATCGTGGCGTTCGAGAGAGTGGCGGGGAGGGAACGACATGGGGGGAAAGAGCAACCAACGTGGCGACGGATCGCCGTAACTTATGTCATGATTGATCGCGCACGGGCCAACTGTCAATCAGAGCGGAGTTTGAATGCCTTCGTCCAAACTCGTTTCAAGTCCCGATGTCATCAAGTAACAGCGCGACCCAAAAAATTGAGGCTGTTAGATTGAACGGGGTGAGTTTCTGTTCTGCACTCCCGAATAATTCGGCCAAACTACCGCGACTATATGTACTTCCCTTGCTGCCGGTGGAAGGCCCGAATTCAAGGCATTGAAACACCCATCCGACCTCACTTGTGACCAGGGTACCCTTCAAATAGATCCTAGAGGTAAGCATTGGCAGATAACATCTTTTTGCGACAGAGAAATTCCGCGATGAAGGCCATAGTGGCTAAAGACGTAAGACACCGACCCCAGGCCAAAGACTGCGCAAGATGGTTTCTCAAAGACTAAAGACTGACCTCAAAGACAAAGACGCCCAAAGATGGCACTCAAAGACCTAAGACGCCAAAGCAAAACATGTTGTTTTACTGATGCTGTTATTGCGTCGACAGAAGTAGTTTAATAAGTTGCGTTCTCTGTAGTCAAATTACTCCCGCGCTGCGCGTCAGCTCCATCCATCTTGGATAATATTTCCCCTATACTCTCCACTTCCTTGCGTTGGCCCGAGCGTTCAAAAAGGACTTGTGCTTCTCGCCAAAACTCGGCCGCGTTGCGCAAGTCGCCGCCAGTCGCAGATATATCCGCAAGTCGCCGCATACACTCCGCCTTGCTGCGATGAACATCCATCGAGGTGAAACCCTCCAACGCTACGGTGAATAGACTGACCTCGGTCCCGATATCCCCGTCAGCGCAGAAGGCATCACCGATGTACTGCAAGCTTCGATGGATTCCCAGTGTCTGCTTGACCTTGGCCGCTTGTGCGAGGAAAACAATGGGCCAGTGATGCATACCCTCGATGTCGCTCCAAGTCGTGATATTTCCCAGTCTGCCCAGACAATGAAGGATCATCTCGGTATTCTTCCCAAGGGAAAACTTGAGACCGTTTTCGAGTGAGGTTCTGGCGGCCGCAGGATCCCCAGTCCCCAACTCGAGGTCTGCACGGAGAATTTTGCACCATTGCACCGCTCCGTCATCCTTCAGTTTCTCGAATATGGAATATGCCTTCTGCAGCGAGTCGCGTACATCATCCCCGAAGTTGCCCGTCGCCATATCAATATCGACGAGGTTGAATAGTGCGTAGGCGTGACTGTGTTGATCATTCTCCAGGGTCTCGAGCAGGACTCGGTTGTGGATATTGCGTGCCTCGATATACTCCGATTTCATCTTGTGGACCTCTGCCAGGGAGGACGCAACGGTGTACGCCAATCCCCCACTAGACATTCCACAGGCGCGGACGAGAGCCAATGCCCCGGCGCAACAAGAAATGGCCCGAGTATAGCGGCCCAGCTCAGTCAGGCAAACACCCTCGATGTGCAACCCCTGGGCCTCGCGAAAGAGATCCCCAGACAGTCGGGCGAGACTTTGAGACTTGGCTGCATAAACCTCGGCTGCGGAGTAGTCCCCGAGGTGCCAGTGAATCCAGGCAAGGCGGTGTAACGAGTTAGCCTGTGACGTGTCGTTTCCTGTTGTTCTCGCCAAAGAGAGTGCTCGTTCACAATATTTCTGCGCGGTGCGAACATTGACTTTCCGCTCCAAGTAATAGTAGGCCAGAGTGTTGTAGAATCGGCCTGTGAGTGACATTTAATCCTCGTACCGATGCAGCCTAACCACGTACATTTCAAATCTGAATCCTCAAAGTGTTCCAAGTCGTCCAACGTTCATCAGCAACTTAACAAATTCACTTTTCGTCTCTTTTGCCTCTTGTACAAGAACCAAAAGAGTCAAAAGTGCGAAAAGAGGAAAAGAGGTTTATCACTTTTCCTGGCTAGGTCCGTTTGCTTGTACAAGTGAAAAAAGTGAATAAAGGGCGGAAAGTGTGCGTTAAAAGAGGGCTGAAAAGGACACACAAAGGGTTCAAAAGGTGGTGGAATGAATAATATTAACCACTACACGTTACACAGAGTACACTAAGCTAGGAAAATACCCGTGCACCACGCTGCCCATACTCGGCTGCGGCTGCATGTAGTGGCAGATGCAACACTCACATCCGTACCTGCACCCGGGCGCGACATGGAAAGATGTGCCCATCTGCACCCCCACCACACCTGCTCGCGCTCTCGTCCCTGCAGGTGGAATTCCCCCCAGCGCCGACAATCCGCTCCCGTGCCTACTCCGCCCAGCTGCAGCCGAGCCCGTGCCCGCGTGAACTCGTCCCCGGACGGCGCATGGGTGGAATGGGACGGGGACAGGGCTGGGTACGGGTATAAGCAAGGACATAGGCGGTAGCAGTAATGGAATTGGAGGACGACAGACAACGCACCATTGCACGCCGAGGCACGACGCCGGCACCCCACGCTTACTGCTCAACGGGCACCCAAGGTTGACGCCTTGTCTCGAAGCAGGCAACCAGCAATGAATAGGGGAGAGTCTGTTGACGGCCCGCTTGCAGGGTCTTTGCTTGGAGGGTCTTGACTGCGGGTCGTCTTGCTGGTCTTGCTGGCTTGCATCTTGGGCTTGAAGTGGGAGAGCAGAGAGGCCTAGACTTGAGGACTTGAGGACTTCGAGCATTGTAGAGCTCCCGCGTGGCTTGAAGAGGACGGGCGCAGGAGGAGGAGAAGTGGGCGACGGCGGCGACGTGGCGGTCAAGAGCAAGGAGCGCGATTAACTTACGGCACTTTGATGAATCCGATTGGTCCATCATTGACAGCGGAGTTTGAATGACTCGAAACCTCTCGATTTCAACCTCGACCAAAATTTCTGGCGACACGCTCGCGACATTCAACCAATACAGCACAAGCAACTTGAAACTTGCGTCGCATTGTCCATGATACGCAACCCACGCAAATCCGCGTCACCACCTATTTATGCCAAAACTTACTTTCCCGTCACTTCTGTTGGAACTTGGAAATCCGGCCAGGCGACTACACGGCCGTCTAGCAAGCGTACAGAAGCCTCTCATTCCCTGTTTCATACAGTTTCCCGGGGTCAAAACGCGCAAGGGCTCAAAGTGCTGAAAGGTTAAAAAGCTTCAAAAGGGCGGCAAAAAAGTGCTTGATAAAGCGGGCGAAAAGTGAAAAGCTCCAAAAGGGAGAAAAGTGGAAGGAAAAGAACTTGTTAGGTTGCTGATGTTTGAGCGATCAAAGTCTCCGGGTCGGCCATTGGGTAGTACTGAACAGAATTGAACCATTCCGCAGTGATGTATGCTCGAAGATGACGGCTGGAGAGATTGGGGAGGCTCTTGTAGACCCGCGGGAACAACGGGATGTCTCCTCGGCCACTAACGAGACTGAAACGGTTGAAGTGACAAATGGAATAGATGGTTTCGGAATCGCCGCGTTGCAGCCCGTCCAACAGGATGTTCTGGATATTCAGAAAGTTCGCTGAGATCCGACCGACGATCTGGGAACTAGCCAGGTGCCCAGAGTATCGAATGCGTAGTTTGAGTAATTCGGTGTAGTATTTGAGCAGCGGTCGAACGTGTTCCTGAGCTGGCGGTTGGACGCGATGGAGATACTCGCGGATGGGAACGAGAATTTTGAGTCGATTGTGTTCGTCCCTGTACCCTAGTGCCGTACGTAGCAGCGCTGCCCTACACCCCGAGACGTCCTTGAAAGGTAGGTCGCTGTGTTGGAGTTCCGCGTCGGAGAGCCCGTCGGGTAGAATCGACAGCAGGCTCAGAAGGTTTTGAGCATCCGGTAGCGCCAGAATGCGCGGACTGGTTAAAGAAACAGTGATAGAGGACTCCAAGTTGTCCCTTCTGTCAAAACCATCGGAGACAACAGAGGTCTTCTCTTCCTCCCAGCGCGCCAAAACGCGCGCGCGACCCTCCGCGTCAACCAAGTGCGCAAGGAGATTGATAGCTAGGGGCATGTTGTCTGTCAAGGCTATGATTTTGTCGACGTCCGCGGTTTCGTGTACGTCGTCCGCAATGTCGAGGAACATCGCACGCGCTGCGGCATGAGTCAAGGGTCGCAAGGGGGGCAGAAACGGCCGCGTCCACAGGACTTTTCCGGGGCGCTCAGCGCCTCGCATCGTGATCTAATAGCTTCAAGTTCGTGAGTGGCGTTCGCGGATAGACGCAGTCACGCACCATGAGCGCAAGGTGGTTGACCTCTGTGAGGCGCGACAAAAGCTCTTCGACCTCGGATCGAGCTGCGGGCACCTCCCAGGCCGACTCGAGGTTATCGAGAACCAGAAGACTTGAAGCCGTGTTCGAGAAATACGCAATAACGCGCTGGGGGAGGTCTCTCCCTGGTTTCAAGCCGAGGTGGGAGCCGCTAAGGCCGACGAGCTCCAAATGGCTGGTCCCCCAGGATGGCAATCCGGGGAGAGGCGGCGTCGAACAGCTCGATGATTTCTGCGACTTCAGCCTCTCGTCCGTGGAAGATCTTGGGTTCTGAAGGAAGCATAGAGAACGATAAAGAGCTGCGGCCAGAAATTCATCAGCACAGCGACGGCGAAAGAGGCAAATGCACAACGTCACCTGGTATATGAACTGGCATACATCCTGCTGATCTGCACGACGAGCTTAGTTGGGACGCGCAGATCAAACCACACACATACGGAGGAGGCTCCATCGGAACTGGTTGTACTATCCGTGAGAGCGTCGACCATGTCGAGGACCTCCTGGTGTCTTCTTGCCGACGCCGCTTCCATATCGCTGAGGTTCGCCAAAACTTGAACAGCTTGGAGCTGGATATGTTGTCGATTTAACGCCGAGTTACTTGGTAGCCGACGACGCACCTGAAAGAACTCGCGCGCCCGTCCTATTCCCGCTCTGCACTCCTTGAGCAACAGGCTCGTTTCACCCTGGCGTAAGAGCCACCTGACCTTGCTCCCACCCTGTTGCGCCTGCACGAAGCTATAAACTGTCTGTAAAGTTCTGACGCACATGTACATAATCACAACTGCCAGTCAGCCCAGATTGAAGGGGGAGGAAAAGTGACCCAGACGCACTCCGCGAACTGGGCAATATGCCTCAACATGCTCGGGGGTAGCTCTTCAGCGCCATCCGAATCCAAATGAACCCCGACGACGGTAGCGAGCAATTCGTATGTCTGCTCCATCAGTTCAATACATGTATCCTTATTGCGTTTAATCGTCTGTATGAGGCAGGGTGAGTCAAAAGCGGGATCCGAGACGTCTCCCAATACCTGAACAGCTTCCAGCAGCGCTTGCGTCGTGTTCGCAATGACTTGTAAAAACGGGGTATTCAGCGTCTTCGAGAGAATGTCTAGCGTCTTGCACGTCACGACTGTGCACGCCACGATCTCAGCCAGTCGGGTTTGCTTTTGCGGGGGCATTGGAATTAAGGGCGTTGAGGGGCCTGCGCCGGTACAATTCTGCATTTATGGAACGACGGCCTGAGAGTCTGCGCTTGATTCGGTTTCGAACGGCGACGCCACAGAGCTACGCAGACAAGAATCTGAACGGTTGCAGCTCACCATTGGGAGTGTCGTCCACGTTCGGGGACTTGAAGAAAACGAACACACGAGCGGCGAAGGCGCCAACAGATACAGTTTATGTTGACACCGAACTTGCGGCCTAGGACGGTCTGGAGAGGGGAGCCAGAGTGCTCTGTCGGAGCGGCGGAGGTAGCACTTAGTGAGCGTTTGACACAGGCCTGAGTGGAGCGATATATCATCGGCCCCAGGTTTCAGAGAATGATCCAGTGGACGGAATCAGCGCAGCTACACTGAGTGAACAAGTCGGGGTGGCAAGCGCACTGCGCTGAGGCGTGGATTTTTCGGCCCACAAATCGGGTGAAAGACGCTCAGGCTGAGCCCAAGCCTTTGCCAAGTGACCGTTGGCGGAGAGAAGGTGGAACTAGGGAGAAAATGATAGAGTGGGCGCAATAGAATTGTCGGGCTAGGCATAGGAATATAGGGTGCGAAGATAAGCGCTGGTAAATGACTTGAATGAGATTGAACCAGCCCCGGGTTGGTGAGCATGGAAACACGCGGGGAGAAGATAGAAGCCCAAGTTTCTAGAGATTCTTGTAACCATTGGTTGATCAGACCGCGTAGTGTGGTGGCGTCGCATTAAGTATACACAGTAAATTTGATGAGACGGAGCATATTTACAAAGGAACCGGAGGTTGACTCACCAGAAGGCACGCTAAGATGCATTTCGCCTCTAGGCCGACCGCGGAACAGTGTCTGAGGCGCTATATGAGTGAAGAGCACAGGGAAAGTCGCAAGAAGTCGCAGCGTCGCTGGAGGCAAGATCTTGGAAAAACGAGGCCATTTCTTGCGCTTGGTTGTGGAGGACGGCGAGGTTGAGAAGAGTATAGGGCCCGTTCACAGGATGAGGGAGAAATTGACGGCAAAGAGGGCGCGTCGGCCAAGTCCGTCGTGGTGGCATGACGGGAGGATGAGGGCGTTTGTTTGGTTCGGACGTCTTTGGTCCCCGATGATATCGGACCTCTTTCTCCTCTCACCACCACGGTCGACGGAGGGCCACAAGCTCGTTCCGCACAGGATTCCCCATCCTCATCCGAGCAGGTTCCTTTGGATCCTCTCTCTTCGCGTCCCCGGGGTCCTCGCCTCAGCGCGACTCGTCGAGGCCGTCGACTCCGCGCCAATGGCGCGGGACACCCAATTGCCCAAAGATCGACGTTGCGGGAGGGATATTGTGGCGTCTGGGTGGCATAGCAGGACAGGAGGTGTAGTTTCCTGTCCCTCTTCATCGTTTCCTCTATCACACCGAGCATCTTGCGTTCTCGAAGCGCACCGGGCCTGCCTATGCTCGCCTGTGTTGTTACCTCGCCGTGCGGATCCCAACCAGTCCGGCCGGATGGCATCCACCACCTCACCCCTCCCACACATCGAATGGGGCACTTGGGCTGTACGCCGGTTGCCGGGGCTTGACTGCGCGCTGGCGTTGTTGGTGCAGTCATTAATGACTGTCGCGACGTCTTAGCGTGGTCCGGTTCCCCGGAAAGGCGTACCTCAAGGGCTGTACATTGATGGCCTGGCCTGTGGATCGACGTGCGTAGCGATGAATGGTGTCTGTAACGCGAGGCACGGTGAACGAGGAGGAAGTGATGTCCGGATGGACGGATTCGACCTCGGTTCGGCACGCGGTAGCGTTCTGCGTTTGGTGCCGCCGAATACCCCAATTTTTGGAACTCTTTCACTCTCCGAGTGAACAGGGCGGTTTATTTGATTCGAGAGGTGCGTTAGCTCAACCACCTGGGATTTTCGGACGTCTAACTCACCGCTTCTGTGCAGGGATTCCTCAGCTGCTTTGTCTCCGGAGTCCGTTTACTTATGACCCGAGTCAGTGGATTCATCATCCTTTCTTTTATCTTGTATCTGCCGGAGGATCTACAACCTCAAACGCTGTATCCATCGTCACCGAAGAGACGAGACGCGCCGGCCGTAGAGATTCGAATCTAGAACTTTACGCTAACCCTCCTTCGACAACTGGATCGTACTGACCCTATCCTGTGAAGTTGTCCATTGTTCGTATTCCGAGTCAACGTTCACCTCACTTCTCACCGATCACCGGCAGAGCCAGCGCGGGAAGGTCAGCCTCTTACACCCACCATCTCCCCGTCTAGCTCGCTAACTCATCGCTGAAGGCAGACGTCAAGTTGTCCTGATACGAAACCCGCGGGTCCGTACGTCTTTCTGACTCCACGGTAGCGCATCTGTACCGTAGGTCAACTAATGAACCAGCATTCGTCCCCGCTAGACTGGTGCTAATTTCGAACATCGCCAAATCTATCCTTCTGCGTGCTAACATGAAATCCCTGAGAATCACAATTCGCCAAGTTCAAGTGATTCATTCAAGAATTCAATTATATTTTCATACGTCCACATCAGGCACACGATGCAACAAAATAGCCCAGCGCCGTATAAGCCGGATTTGCGTTCAGCTGGATATCGTTGGCGTACACGCCCTTGAGAACGATGTCATTCATCGTATCGAGTGTACTCACAAGACACCCGCTGCCCAGGTTAGCAATCAGCGCGTTGCGGCGCACGTCGATTCCAGATTTGAGACTTTTTGCCTTTGAGACAATCCGTCAAGCGCGTGGACGAGGATCATTTCCGTGACCTGGCGCGCAATGTCGGTGAAAATACATCACGCCGCAGACCCGCGTTTAAATCAAGGTAACCACACTTGGCCTACGCCCCGGTCCATATCATGGACAAACCCGCCTGGCTACTAAGATTGTGCTCTTGAATGGGAAAGAGCAGTCCTGAATCATATTGCATTGAGTGCGCAAAAAGTAACTTTTGCAAACTAACTTTAACTTTACTTGCCTGCGTCGGCATACGTGCCGAACGTTAACTTAAGTTTTCCCACGGTTGGTGAAACTAACTTATTTCAAACTCCGCCACGGCTCTTCCACACCCAATTCAAAAACCCCCAGTTCTTCTCGGGGTCAATACACAATCAAATAGTTATGTCCTGGCCATGTCCTGACACACTTCCACTGCTCTCCCTCCGCGTATTTTACGCTTCCATCGCGCTTCCGTTGCCTTTAACCTGTGAGGCAGCCGGTTGGAGTACCTACTGGTGGTGCATCCTAATGAGTAGCACAGGTCCATTGAATACAGGCAAATTTCGATCCATTGGTCAAGTCCAAGTGAAGTCTACAGGTTGCTTGAACTCCAGCTCGCCGAGTTGCAAGTGTGGATTGATATTGAGATCTTACCCTGCTTGTGGTAACAAGTCAATTTTCCGACCGGTGTTGAAACGGCTGCGGTGTGGGGTGCAACACAGCGAGATATGGGCATGCCAGAACAACTTGCCTTTCACTTAGGTGGATTGGCCGCACTGTGGCATCACCTTGCGGTTCGAACGGCGCTGGTTGAATTATTGTACTGAATCGTTCAAGTTGTTCGCGGTTTTGATCGCGGTTGACTGCCATCCACCCGGAGCTGATCAAACTCCAGCCAGGAAAGAACTTTGGGACCAAGTAAAGTTGTGAATCACTGTACTTGGAAGTTCCCTGGAAGCTAGCGGTAAGTTAACTTACCCGCCAAGTTCGATCAGACAAAGTAACTTTTGCCATCAGATGGCATCACTTACAGCCAAGTTAACCCGTTCACGGTAAGTTAACGTGGGTATCATCGTTGCAGGTGGTGAAAGGCTCTGAAGTCGTTCCATAGATGCATACAGGCCGCTGTGTGTCTCCCCGGCACCTTTGTTTGGATTTAAACCACATTTACTCAAAGTGGGTCGCCATCTTTATATATATAATTTAGTTTCAAGTTCAACTAAACTGAACTACGGTCTACTGAGCAATAAAGGCAAAGCCAGCGCAAACCAGCTCCATAGGAAAGGTGCTCAAGGGTGTTGCTTAGCAGTGTCCGAGCGTAGCCGACGGCTCGAGGCAGTAGCCGGCCGATTCAGTTTTGTATCTCCGGTTTCCCTCCAACCCGCTCTTGACGCGTTTCGGCGACTTGGAGGCAGCCCGGTCCACGGGCTTTTCCATCTTGGAGACTCTACAGCAGAGTTGGTTGGAACTTGGAGGAGGGCAGCCTTAATAATTGAGAAGTGTTGTTCAAAAGTGGTGTTCAACGTACTGGTCAAGCTACGGTGGCAATTGAGTGCTAAAATTACTTGGAATTGGATTCAGTACTCAAGTGAACGAAATGCTTCTTGCTACCACCCTTCCGAGCACTGTATATGTGCCACGGGTTTCCCTGACTGTGTGCTCCGAAGGGGGAAGAGTCAACCAGGGAGTCGTAGTGTCTCGTTGGATTATTTTGTATTGAAAAAGGGTGGGGGGAATACCTCCCAATTGAGTGAATCTCGCAGGGGACATCAAAGTTAAGACCGGCACAAGTTACTTTTTCCGAACTTGCCTGCCAAGTTAGATCAGACAAAGTAACTTATAGGATCAGATGGGATCAAAAACTTGTACTTTCCCTGAACTTTACTTGCCGAACTAACTTACCCAGCCAAAAGTTAAGTTATATAAGTTAGTTTTGGCAGAGCAAGTTAGTTTGCAAAAGTTACTTTTGTTGTCACCTATTGCATTCATATCATAGCATATCATAGACTCATAGGAGTAAAATACAACATCCCTTCCTCGGGATGTACTTGGGCACTTCCCCCTGGAATCACTGGTGGTAATCATAGGGATAGTGCTGGTAGTATCCAGATTGCTGTGGCTGATATTGTTCTGCCTCTGCGTACCACTGCCCCTGATGTTGCGGCTGCGCCTGATGTTGACTGTTATAATCGTACTGGACAGTTGGCTGGTGTTGGTGCACCGGGAGCTGCTGAGACTCCGGTGGCGGCTCGAGGGAATGACGGTACGGCCCCGACGGCCGCGGGGGCAGGTCCTGCGTCACCGGGGGCTGCGGCTGTTGAGGGTCGAAGTGATGGGTGTACCTCGGCGGCGAGGAGTTATGGGAGTACTGCTGCAGCCCCGGCGGGGGCGGTTGGAAGTTGTAATGTTGCTGCTGCTGTTGCGCCAGTGGTTGTCCATGATATGGCGCAGGGTTCGGGTAGAATTCCCTGGATCAGGAGTATTAGTCAGTCACTGACTGAAAAGGGCTGCCTACGGGTTTGTCCCCGGCTGAGAGGTGGATGCGTGCTGCATAGGACGAGGATGGCTCGGTCCTCTGCCAGCACCACCTGACTTGCTGCGCTTTGTAATTCCTCCGCGTGTCTTGGGCCTCCTAACCTTCGACTGTGCCCGCTGTCTTTCCGTGACAAACGAGCACTGATTTGTGTATTCATCATTGTACTCCGCACGACACGGCCCGCAGGCCCGCCCATGACCTAGGTTCTCGCAGCCGAACATCTTCTTACTGACACATTGCTCGCATGGCGAGCGACGGTCCTTCTCGGCCGCTGGGTTGCGCAGTGAGTTGCGGTCAAAGTCCCTTTGAACTTGCTGAGCCATTGTGTCAGAGGGAGGAAAAGATAGGGATTGCATTCGAGAACCCCTCTCTTTATACCCCGAGTCCACATGGTGAGCAAGAGTCATAATCCGAGGACTCTGTTAGGCGCCTTTCCGACTCAAAATTGCAAACAAAATGTGAGTCGTTTGGAGAAGGCCGCGCTGATTGTTGAATTTAGCACCGAGACAAATTAGGCAATCTCAGGCGACACACTGCACCTGTCCGCGTTCTCCTCGGAACCACAACACAACAGCCATACATTCAACATGTTATTTTGTTTTCAACACCACTCAGTGCGGCAATCGTTAGGTTTCTTCCCACGGTTGCATTATTTTGCAACTGCGCGCCTAACGAATCTGACTTGCTGCTGTGAATCCTCTGAGTCATCCGGTGTCTGTAGCTCTTGTTCAATATGCCGGCTCTGGAGCTGAGTCAAGTGCGACAGTTGTTGAGTCAGGTGTGACAGTTGTCGGTTGGTTGTGGGTCCAAAAGGTGTGTTGGCTCCGTTCAACACGGGAGTCCCCATTTGTGCACCTCGGAAGAAATGACAGGACTCCTTATGTGGTATATTACCGTCCGCCAAGGTTTAGGCCTTCGAATTCATTGTCGTTGCTGTCGAGTCACCCAAAGCTCTGGGCCTCTGGCCAGGCAGTTAAAAATTCCCCGACACTTTGCTGTCAGCTGGCTGCTGGGTGGGCGAGGACCAAGTCATAGTGTCAGACACATATGGACTGTAGCTCAGTCATACTTGAGTCTCTTTTGTGTGTTAATCAATTGCTTTCGAGCGTAGCAGTCAATCGATGACTTTTTAAAAGTCAACATGCCGGACTCGTGCCGAAGGCCGGAACATTAAGGGAATACGGCTGCGATACATCGGCGCAGCGTCCTTTCGATTTGGTTCGTCGTCGTGCACCATGAGCAGAATTATCCGCATCTCCCAGAAGCTCAAGGTCGAGGAAAGTCCCATCGAAATGACAAGAAGATTGCAGCCTGCAGGCGAGGGGAAAACATAGGTCGCGCCGATTCTCTATGCCATTCGGTTACAACAACCAGGGTCGTCACACAGGCAGCAAAGGCGCCGAGAGACACGCTAAAGCCATAATTTGTGTTGGCGTCGAACTCACACAGCTACCTCCGCCGCTTCGACAGAGCACTCTGCTCCCCTCTCCAGCCCGTCCAAACCAGGGTGGAGCGGTATTGCATATCATTGGCCTCTAGGTTCCAACAAATTATCCACCGTAGAATAGGAGAGGGACCAGCGAAGCGACACGGGGCGCGATGGAACAAATCACATTGGCAAGCACACTCCGCTGAGGTGTGAATTGTTCGGCGCAAATCGGGTGAAGGATGCTTAACCCCAATAGTTCACACTATTAGGATCAATCCTAACCTACCGAGGTAGGTTAACCCAAGGCGCTGCCAAGTGACCGTCGGCGGAGAGAAAGTGGAACTAGTGAAAAAAAGTGACAAAGCAGGGGAAATAGAGTGGTTGGACATAGAAAAGTGCTGTTATAGGACTTGAATAGAGATTGAAACAGACCCAGGTTGATGCGTATGGCAACACGAGAGGAGAAGACAGAAGCCCGAGTTTCTGAGCGAGCAAGATATATGTGAAGATTGATGACGAGCGGAATTGGGGGGAGACGGAACAGAGGGGGCTTCGAGGAACCGAGGAGGAGAGAAAGATTCTTGCGACCATCGATTGATCAGACCGCGTAGTGTTATGCCGTCGCATTATACACAGTTAATTTGATGAAACGGAGTATGTTCACGAAGGAACCGGAAGTTGGTTCGTTAGAAGTCCCGGTAGGACGCATTTCGCCTCTAGGCCGACCGCGGAACAGTGTTTGAGGCGCTATAGGAGTGAAGAGCACGGGGAAAGTCAGCGGTCGCCGGAGGCAAGATCTTGCAAAAACGAGGCCGTTTCTTGCGCTTGGTTGGGGAGGACGGCGACGTTGAGAAGCGTATAGGGCCCGTTCACAGGATGAGGGAGAAATTGACGGCAGCGGGGGCGTGTCGGCCAAGTCCGTCGTGGTGGCATGACGGGAGCGGATGAGCGTGTTTGTTTGGTTCGGACGTCTTTGGTCCCCGATGACATCGGACATCCTTCTCCTCTCACCACCACGGTCGACGGAGGGCCACAAGCTCGTTCCGCACAGGATTACCCATCCTCATCCGAGCAGGTTCCTGTCGGGCCTCTCTCCTCGCGTCCACGGGGTCCTCGCCTCAGCGCGGCTCGTCGAGGCCGTCGACTCCGCGCCACTGGCGCGGGACACCTAATTGCCCAAAGATCGCCGTTGCGGGAGGGATATTGTGGTGTCTGGGTGGCATAGCAGGACAGGAGGTGTAGTTTCTTGTCCATCTCATCAATTCCTCTATCACACCGGGCATCTTGCGCTCTCGAAGCGCACCGGGCCTGCTCATGCTCGCCTGTGTTGTTACCTCGCCGCGCGGATCCCAGCCAGTCCGGCCGGATGGCATCCACCACCTCACCCCTCCCACGCATCGGATGGGGCAGGCACCTGAGTTGTACGCCGGTTGCCGGGGCGGTTTGGCTGCGCGCTGGCGTCCCTGACGTCCTCGCGTGGTCCGGTTTCCCGGAAAGGCGTACCTCAAGGGCTGCACATCGATGGCCTGGCCTGTGGGTCGACTGTGCGTAGCGATGAATGGCGTCTGTAAGGCGAGGCACGGTGAACGAGGAGGAAGTGATGTCCTGATGGACGGATTCGACTTCGGTTCGGTGGCACACGCTAGCTGCGTTCGGTGCCGCCGAATACACCAATTTTTGGAACTCTTTCACTCTTCGAGTGAACATGACGGTGAACATGACGCTGTATTTGAATCGAGAGGTGCGTCAGATCACTTGGGATCTTGAGCCGTCTAACTAACGGCTTCTACGCAGGGATTCCTGAAGCTGCTTTTTCTTCCGAGTCCGTTACTTACTGTATGATCCTCGTCAGTGGATTCGCCATCCTTTCTTTCGAGACACTGCTGTTATCTTACCCTTTCCGGCAGATCTACAACCTCAGACGCAGTATCCACCGTCGCACAAGAGAGGCGCAGGCGGCAGACTCGAATTTCGAACTTTGGGGTAATCTTCCTCGGACAACTGAATCGTACAGACCCTGTCTCATGAAATCGTCCGAAGGTCAGCCTCTTATGTACACCCACCTTCTCGGCGTCTAGCTCGTCAACTCATCACTGAAGGCAGATGTTTGTCCTGATACGAAGCCCGCGGGGCCGTAGGTCTGCCTGATTGCAACTGCATTACGGGAGCGCATTTGTAGGGTCAACAGTTTGTCGCCGCCAGCTTCGTGCTGACTTCGAACATCGCCAAGACCCGTACTTCCGACCCACGGTGCGTGCTGATTTCGAATCGCTGAGACTTTACCAAGTTCAGGTGCTTCATTCAAGAATTCGATTACATCTCCATACGGGCAGAGCGCATCAGGCGCATGATGCTACGAACTTCCCCAAAACCGTGTACGCCGGATTAAACTTTCCATTTAACAGGATGTCGTTGGCGTACACACCCTTGAAACGACGTTATTCGACGCATCAAATGCATCGGGGAGACTCACAAGACACCCGCTGGCCGGGTTGGCGATCAGCGTATTGCGGTACGCGTCGATTCCGGACTTGAGACTTTTGCCGTTGAGACAATCCGTCAGGCTCGTGGCCGAGGGCGGCGGGACGCGGTTGTTAAATGTGGTCATTTCCGTGACCTGGCGCGCGATGTCGGCGGGGATACTGGCGCAGGCCTGCATGCAACACGAACGTCAGTGCGCGGAATCACAGACTCCGGGAGAGTGGCGTACCGTCTGGGCGTACGCCCCGGAGATGGTGAGCGAAAGAAGGGCGAGAATGGAGGTGAGCTGCATTGCTGTTTTCTGAGTCCTGTTGAGCTACTCTGTTGGTTTTATACCGCCGCCAAGCGCTCGGCAGGATGTCCGGCACATTCTCGACCCTGCCACTTTGACATGTTCTTCCCCCCTGTTCCTGACCGCGATGGAGGTTCTCTGCGTTCACTGTGTTGGACCTGTTCGCCGGGCACAATGCCGAACGAGTTGCACGATGCTCGACCGTCACGGGCGGTCGTTCCGGGAGGCACAGAAGCGCATGCGAGTTGACGTGGCAGGTGAGCGACAGCTCAGCGAAAGTCAATTGAAAGCCTGATGGGCGCCGAGACCGGAAGCCTCAAGATATGGAACGACAAAACATCCAGTCAGCAGGAGGTGATGTAGTTACGCCTGGACCCCGTGGAGTCGTTCAGCTGCTGTTGGACAAAGGAGCCAACACAAATGCTAAAGGTACGAGTGTCGTCGCCGGAGTCATGCAACTCACGCCGCAATTCCAGGGAGTGGCTACGGAACGGCGCTCTACGCCGCACGCGGCCGCGGCCGACGGACGCGTTGGAGTCGTCCAGCTGCTGTCGGAAAGGGGGGCTGATCTCAATGCCACTATAGGTGGCGGTTACGGAACCGCACTCAATGCGGCGGCAGGCAACGGGCACACTGAAGTCGTTCTGCTGCTGATTGAGAAAGGGGCTGACCCGAATACTCAGCGTGCGGGTGTGCTCCTTCGAAGACTTAACATACAACTCACCTCGTAACTCGCAGCTGGCGGGAAGGGACCGGCGTTGTATGCGGCGGCATGGAATGGGCGGCTTGAAGTCGTCCACCTGCTGTTAAACAGAGGAGCTAACGTTAATGCTAAAGGTGCGAATATCGCCACCCGAGGATATGCAACTCACAGCGTAATTCAGGTGGTGGTTACGGAACGGGAACAGCGCTGTTCGCGGCAGCATCGAACGGACACCGCGAAGTCGCTGAGCTACTGTTGGAGAAAGGGGCCCACCCACACGGTCAAGGTGCGAGCCTTGTCTAACGAAGACACACACATACAACTCACAGCAAGTTCAGGTGGATCATACAGAGCACTTTACACGACGGCGCGGAATGGGCACCTTGAGGTCGTGCATTTACTCTTGGACAAGGGAACTGACCCGAATACTACAGGTGCGAGTGGTGCTCTGAGAAAACGGTAGCATTTGGTTAACATCCACCTGATCCCGCACTGAAGGCGGCGAATACGGCACCGCACTCTACACGGCAGCACGCAATGGACATTTTGAAGTGGTCCAGTTGTTGTTGGACAAGGGAGCTGACCCGAATATCACAGGTGTGCGCTTTGATCTGACGCTGGCGAACACTGACATGCTACATACCAGGCAAGACCGTGACCGCATTGCGAGCAGCATTGCTTGGTGGAAACCCCGGGATACATGAGTTACTTCTTACCAGCGGAGCTCACGAGTAACCCTAGTACCTCGGGATGGCCACCACCGCTAGCTTCGTGATTTTTGCTACGACATCGACGAAGTTGAACCGGACCGATGCTCCAATCAAATCAGTTCTGCGGACTCGAACAAGGTGGTGGATATAGCCTATCGTCCTTCCCGTATGCCATGTTCGAAGCTGTATATCGCCTGTCCGTTAAAAAACAAACATTTCGCGCAGTTGCAACCGTGGGATAGTTCACGCGGCACAGTAATCCGACATCACATCAGCTGCCCGCGCAGATCTCCTTCACGAAGCGCCTCGTTGGGTTCCGCAGAGTTTTCATGAGTCGGAGTCGCTAAAACCCTTTACACCGGCAAGGTGGCTGAAATAGCTCCATGTACGCGCCAAGCTGAGCATTCCGACCCGCTTTGGGACGTCACTGAGGCATGCCGCATTCTGCCAGTGTGCCCCCCAAGTCATCTCCGCTGCGTTGACCTGCGTCGTCGCCGACTTTAGGGCCAATTATCCTGCGTAGTAGTGGAGCTGCTGGAGTATCCTATATCACTTACCTTTGCGTGTACTTCAGTCTTCATTGATTCGAAAGATCTAGATCCCCAAGAGGCGTGCTCAGGCGTCGACCGACAACGGCTGAGAATATGGCTGGAGGATAATGGACCTCGACGAGATGGCATTTGCAAGAACAAGCACGGAAACAAGGTGATGACAGCGATGGAATTAGATAGAAGGATCAGTTCATCTTCAATGTGGCGTCCCAGGCGCCTAAAAGTACAACAAAGCCATACATATATAAACCCCACATACAAGACACAGTGTACACACACTCCCTTACAATACTATCTTGACCTCAACATGCCCCCCAGCTCTTGCCTTTGCTTCCCATTCATCACTTGTTTCGGCGGAAAGTCGAACAAGGGACGCAGGGTTACGGTCACTCATATCTTCGAGACGCAGGAGACGCAGCCACGCGCACCTGCCGGGATAAGGATGCCCGCCACGGCCGCAGTTCCACCTACCCCGACTGCTCCCACACCAACCGAGACGTCCCCGCTGGCCACACATACTCCAGCGTCAGCTGGACCTACGCGCAGCCCTCAACCAGCCCCACGTCGCAAACCCGTCCCGTCGTCGTCCGCCACCGAGTCATCTGCTGCGGCGCCAGCGCCGAAGGGACCCAGCGGCGGCACCGCTGGCACGACCAACAACAAAGGCAGTCACAAGCCGCCTCCCCCGCCCCGCCTCCGCGCTGCACCCACCTCACCGAGCGGCACCTACGGTCTACTAAGCCCTTTGCATTCGACGTTCCGTGCGGCTTCCGGGACTGTAGTAGACGGCGCATCCGATGGAGGAGGAGACGGCGCATACGATGGAGGAGGAGACGGCGGGGGTGCGGGTGGAGCAGACAGCGCGGTTTCCGGTGGGGCTGAGGGCGGGGGTTCAGGTGGGGGAGACAGCGGGGGTGGTGGTGGAGGAGACGGCGGGGGTTGCTAGAGGGCGAAGAAACAATGAGATGGGTGGGGTGTTTGTGGTCGGTTTGGATTTCGAGGACTCGCCCTTTGGAATCCTGCGATGAAATATTGCTGGAGAGAGACAATGTAAATTATTCTAGTCGCGGAAGGAATGGCAGATTTGAACGCACGTCGAGTCGGAGTGCAGCGGCGCACCCCTCAGGGAACCAATTCTTCGAGGAGAAGTCAGAAGATCGCACAACTAGCAAGACTTCGATCGCCTCAAGCCCACCAGGCCCCAGAAAAGTCCGCGATCCGTGAATGCAATCAAGTTTTACAATGGTGCATTGAGTCCAGCGCAAGTCTCCAAATCATCCACGGAGCGAGGTTCGCAGTGGAGAAATCTGGACGAGCAGGTAACCGGTTGCAAAAACAGGTACCGCCGGGCCGCGTATACGTGAGGGTCGGGGACTGAATATTGAGCGTCCAGTTTTGAAAGTGAGCAATGTACGGGGTACTGTCAGAAGCCGACAGCAGCGGATGGAAATTTGACACATACGGTGCGCGGACCGAGGGTCCTGGAGGAGTCACCAATACCGGGCATCAATAAGGGGTTCGTGAACTCAAGGGAGCTGAACTTCATACCGTCAACTCGGTTCACACTCCAACACTCCTTGATCGATTTTGAAAACGCGGAAGCGCCGGGTTCGGGAGTCTACGAGGAATCAGGTTTCGAGAGCAATGAGCCATTATGCGCGGCGAGAAGAGCAGAGTGCTACAGAAAGTAAAAGGAGCGTTCCTTGGACGACTATACAAGTGCGCAGAATAAGTATTGTCGGTCTCTTGAAGCGCGAAACGAGGGCCTGGATTCTAGCCCGGGCTGGAGTTGGTCGTGAGTTCCAAGCGGGGGAGGAGGTCAAGGGAGCGAATTAGGTTGTAAAGGCTCGTTAATTCGTCGTCTAGATTTCCTGGTCGTGGTAAGAGGAAGAGCGATGGCATCACGGCTCAAACAGTTACCAGCAGATCAGCACAGCTTCGCGCGCTCTCTTTTCGACCACCATCACCCTGCACCAGAGTCGGTTTCTGTCTGCAATCCCAAAGCCCACTCCCTGTCCTTGATGCACAACCCAGGTGCCTCCTCTGCGCCAGGGCTAGACGGATCCGAGGTAAATCTGAGGCGCCGCGCCATCTCGCGCCATGAACGGCCCCGATTCCTTGGATCGACGTACAAGTCGGCTTCTTTCAGGAGTAGCTTGCCCCGTGAAGAAAGGTCTTTGCCCGCCCTCTTTGGTTTCATATTTGAATTCTCTGTCGCTCAAATCCAGCCACGATGCGACGACCTCCGAGAGTCGGACCTCTCAGTGACATCTCAGCACTCACAGCGACACAGCTCTTGCGGTTCACTACGCGCGAGACGCTTGTGAAACACTAGGCCGCCTGCCACAATCCTTGGTGCCGTTTCGTTGTGAATTGCGGGCCATCTCCCATGTCCCGGTCATCAACGCCACCTTTGATCTCGAGCTCTGAGAATTGAATACCGGTTCCCCGCCGCTGGAATAAATTTTCACCGAACGTCCTCGTGGCAATATGGGCAGGTATGTACAGCAATTGACTGCAGAGGGATCCTGATTAACTGCCGGTTCAAGGTGTTACTGCTTTCCTCGATCTTTCCTTCCCTTCCGCCCCGGCTTCAAGTTGAGCACCAATCCAAGTGGAACTTGATCTCGCCGACGCCCGCGGACGGGAAGGACTCAAGTCGCGCCGTCCCTGTCTCGTCGTCCGCTGGGGATCTGAATAAACACTTGAATGCCGTCGCTGGCACCATTTTTTTTCCGGACGTCCTAGCGGCAATTTGAGAAGGTGCAAGACCGACCTCCGGACGACACTATTCTAATTAATTGCCGGTTCGTAGGTGCTCCCATCCTCATCAGTCCCCATTACCACCCTGCTCACCGTGTCCAGTCGCCTGGAACTGCATCATCGGAAACTAAAATCTTGTTCTTGCTGCACAACCCCCTCTTTCCTGGGACCTCGGTATGCCCAATCCTAATCCAGACAAGCGTATCTCTATTAATTGCCCGCTCCTAGCTTCCACTAATGTATTCCCCAGACTCCGCCGATGCTCTACTCGCACTATTCTCGTCTCTCGACCTAGACTCGATGCATGGCACGCGTTTTTTCGGTTGCCGGTCTTTCAGGTTCCGGTCCCCAAGTTTAACGTCACTCTGCCCGGGACGCCGATCCCTTGGACGCGCGTGCGACGGCACTGGCATCGAGTCATATTCTGGCGCCCTTGCGGTGATGCGAATTTCTTCAAATTCAAAATAATCTCCTCCTTCCTTGCTACCGCTTCCGAACCGCCAACTACTGTATCATTTCGACCAAAGGTTCAGGTGACGGGTGACGAACACCCGTGAACTGAACGATTTTGGTGTCGGTGACAGTGACAAGCAGCTTTTGTGGCCGAATTAGGCTGAAAAACAGCAAAAAAATCCGTCCGGCACTTGCCGGACGTCCGTATATGGGAATTTTCGCTGATTGCCGATCAATGAACAACTTGTTCAGTGAACAATCGTGGTGACGGGTGACACCCCGTGAACCTTTGGTCGAAATGATACAGTATTCTAACGTACACGGAATTGAGTGTGGCTGGGCTCACTCACGTCTTCCAAGAACTCACCTGGGTAGGACTAGACTGGGACGAACCAGAGGTGGGTCAGTCATTTCTTCGGCCGAGTTTCTGCCACATGGGACCGTCATTACTGATCCCCATCTTCGAAGCTCGTCCAAAGTGGAAGCTGTGGGCGCCTGTTGGGCGTCTAACTCTAAATTCTGAATGATTTGCAGTGATTTTGCTCCAAAAGTGCGAAACGGTGCACGATCCAGGATCCAGGTACGTCTGAATCGCGTGTTTCAAAGTGGGGCAGTGAATCCTGACTTGCATCGTACGTCTTTACTAGTCGCCATTCAATCCGTTGAGCCGGTGACTCAGCCCGAATTTGCAGAGTCGGCCGCGCGCACCGCGCTCAGTCAGCGACGATCTGCAATGCTGTGAGTCAGGCTTTTATTTGGACTGCAAGCAATCCCCGATGACAGCGGCAGGATTGGATTAGACTAGGTTTACATGCATCTGATGTTCGCGGAGGTTATCATTGGTCGCGGAGGATCGGCACTGCAATGGTGCGCGTCGTGCCGTACACTGTCCATGACCGCCGACGGTTAACATCCGGAATTCCGACCCCCCAGCCGCAGGTCCGCAGCGGCGACACTCGTAAGGCTACCCCAGAACAATCTTGCATCCCCGGGCTTCACACCCCCGAGCGTCATACATATAAAACAGGCGCGTAGGCGTCCCGACCGGGTTCCACCCTTGCCTTCCCCCCTCCTACCCTGATGACTCAAACTTTCTTCTCCTCCAGTCCCACGTCGCACTCGCCGCGTAGTAACCTGCCGCGGGGCAAAGCATGTATGAGTGCGTAACTTCGATCAATTCCCCGCTCAGCTCCCCGCCGACCGTTAATCGCCCTCTCCAGACTGCCGGTACGTACTCCTCGACACCGCCTATCCGCTCCGCGCCTGACCAAAACCGCGATTGCGTCCGTAGGCGCCGCAAAATCAAATGCGACGGACACAAGCCGATATGCAGCCAATGTATGCGCTCGCCCGGAACGGCGGAGGACTGCGAGTACCCACTCGAGGGGCGCTCGCGGACGCAACAACTGGAGGAGACGATCAAGAAACTGCAGTCGCGTATTGGGGAGTTGGAAGCGACGACAGCCAACAGTGGCCCGTCGTCGATATTTCTACATGAGCCGTACGACGCTGGGGATGCCCCTTTTCTGGCGCTGGACATGCCGGGGGTGTTGGACTCTTGGTCGATTCCTGGCTCCGTGGGGTCCACGTCCCGTATGTCCGTTTCACTCCGCATGGGGGATACTGACGAGCTCCAATGTAGCGAGTACTCGAGTGAATTCACCCGCTTCCTCCTCCAGCTCTTCTGGTCTTGTCCTCGAGGTAAGTAGAGACGCCGTACCTTCGTATGTATCTAACTTCTTCCTCAGGAACCCCCGTCAGATCTAATCGAAGGACTGTGCGTCACCCAACTTTCCTGTAGATACCGTCGAGCTGATCCTGCCGGTAGCGTCGACATCTTCCTTGAACGTTTTCAGCAGGTCGGGTTTTTCCTCGACGTCCCTACTTTCCGACATTCCGCTTCCTTGATGCTTCCATTCGGGCATTACGACCGACCGTCTACCGCCCTCCTTGGCGCGGTGTATACGTGGGGCGCTCGCCTTTCGTCGGCGTCGCCACATCCTATATACAACGAGGCCGCATTTCTTTCCTGTACCCTGCAGAATATTCACCAAGACCTCAGCGGCGGCCATCCGCGTCGGGTGCTGCACACCATCCAAGCCGAGGTCCTACTCTCCCTCTACTATCTCACCCTCGGGCGGCCAGTAGAGGGCATATATCACTCCACCGCCGCCGTCTCCCTCGCGCTCAGCGCCGGTCTCCACCTTATCAAGTCCTCCTCACACCTCACGCTTCAGCGCTCCTTTGGTGTCCTGGAGACACCCTTTCAGCCCCCCGCAAATGCGCTAGAGGAGGCGGAATCCATAAACGCGTTCTGGACCGTCCTAATTGTGAATAACTACTGGGCCGCCGCGCACGGGTCGCCCTCAGCAATCCCATACCATGACACGCCCATCGACACGCCTTGGCCGCTCGAGGTGTCCGACTACGGGTTAGTCTCCTCGGTCAGTCCATTTTCGCCGTATTCGATCTCGAGCGCAACACCGATCCCGCTTGAATACCAGCAACAACAACTGTTCGATGCGATGGCCATCGTCGGAACCGGGGGCTCGACGGTGTCCCGCTTCCTCGCCGGGTTCAACGTCGATGGATTTTCCCCTCTGGCACTGCTAGCAAAGGCGTCGATCCTGCTCGAGCGGGCGACTTCGCTCTCTGCGCGATACTCAGGTACCTATTTTGCCGCGGCTGTGCGCCAAGTCCTAATTTCATTCAGATTGTTCAGACGCGGCGGCCTTCGATTCTCTCGACCTCCTGCTGTGCCAATTCGAAGCCAGTCTACCACCGATAGGTAGCGAGCTACTCTCAGCTGCTGCGGAGACGCCGAAGCGCAGTCTTCTGGTAACGCAAACCCTGACACACGCGGCGATAATTCGCCTTCACGCGCACCGCATCCACAGCTCTGAGGTCTCGCGGGGAAAATACATGACTGCGGCCAGGGCTGTGGTGCACATCATTAACAGCACTGACTTTGCGTCCAAGCCCCGGCACGTGGATCCTATTTTGGGAGTACGTCCGTCCTTTGTCGTGCCTGGCTGGCCGGGAGAATTGACTGACTGACTGGATCTAATTTAGATTCTGTGGTCCACGGTGAGCGAGGTGTTCGTCGCCGAGCTGTCGGGCATGCGGAGCGTCGGCTATGGTGGTGGCGTTGGACGTCGAATGTCCCAGCAACACCAGGATCTGGTATCATGCCTCGAGACGGTTCAATCCACGATGCGCGTATTCTCAGGCTCCAGTCCCCTCATCGGTATGTACCCCGTCGCTCGAGTGAATCGCTCAGAAGTTCGGTCAGTACTAATTCCTCTCAGAATACTTTGCCGCCCGCATAGAAAGAGCCTACCAAGATATCAACCTCTCAAGTTGACCTTAGAACGGGCGGCGGCGAGCGAGTCGCCTATCGTAAATATTTCAACCCCGTATGCTACCAGACCTCTGCAACCGTCCCTTCCGTGGAGCAATGTATTCTACAATGTAATAGTAGCCCTGTAAACCCGCACCTGTAGCCAATATGTATTAATTTAGCGTCTCTATCGATAATCAACCAAGTATGGCAGACGTTGAGTGGCCGGCGACGAAAATACATGCCTATTTCCGACCTATTACTGTCTCAAACGTAGATCCTATCCCACGAGCCCCGAGGCATGCCCGTCCGCGACGCCCGTCTTCACCTCAAAATAACCCGAGCTCAACTTAGCATTCAATTCGGAGCTGCGATCCCGGGCCCGGGGTAAGTATGTATGGTATTCACCAACTATGTGTCGCGTGGCGTATTCAGGGCATCCACATGGACATTTTGTGCTTGATTGGGTTCATGAGCCGCGGAGAACGTAGTGTATTTGGATCTATTTTCATTCCGTTTTTTGGGTTGTAGCTTGTGAGTCGAGCTACTTGCACAAGAACTTGGAAGATTAAAGGCTCGAGTGGAAGTCGATTGGAAGTCGGTCTTCAAGTCACCTTAAACAGCCTTGAATCCGGGTGAAGTTGGCGGCAGCGGTTGAAAGAGTCGGTAAGCAGTGCACCGTTCGCCCTTTCTCCAGAACGAAGGATCCACGAGGGTTTTCATCTCAAGGGGGCACAAACTTCACACTGGTAACTTCAAGCTCAACGTACGGCCAGCGATACCTTGATCTCGAAAAAAAAACGCGGACTCCCAGTTGAAGGCAAACGACCAAGAAATAACGCGGACGGCCTAACTCCTAGCCTGGGCGGAAACTCAAAAATGGTTTCGTAGTCGTCGTATGTAATACGCAGGAGGCAGAGCAAAGCCGGTATCGCGGCTTGATCACGGCAAACCCGTTGGCGCCCGCACAGCCGCCGGCACAGCTTTGGGCGCTTGCAATTGATGCCACACGCTCTTTGCTCCGCACCTTCATGACCGATTCCGTCCTTGCTTCCTGGCGCCAGATTCGACTCACTCAGGAAGCGGAAGCCACCGTCCTCGGACTGTCTCAACCCCCCTTCTGTTCCCGGTTCTTGCTGGTTCTTGCTTGACCCCTTGCAATCCCCGTTGCCCGAGCCCTCGACGCCGCGACGTGGCGCGATGGATCAAGTTCTCAGCTGGTTCCAGGCTCGTTGTCCGCTGCCTCAGAACAAGTTCCGAAACCCTCATTGGCGACCATTCAACTGCGGCGTTCGCACCTCAAGCTGGAGACAGCGGCCGTCAATCCGAGTGACATGGTACCTTGTCTCGAGTCCGAGAAGAGTTCGGTGAACCTCGATGTGGCTATAGCCCCCGACTTCTTTCCCACAAAGCCGCGGACAATCTCAACGCCGGTGATGAAGGAATGCTGCCCAACATCGGACATCTGCCAGACGGTGTTTTACACTGTTTCGAAAGACTGGACCCACGAACGGTATCTCTTCGTCTAGCCACTCATTTCCCTCCTTCGCTCTCTTGCTCTCTGGCCCTCAAATGCGAACCCTGTGGCCTTTTCTGACTGTCTTTACACTCGCGGTGAATGCCGCGCTGACGAACCATACCGTCGACGATGCCAGTCCGCAAATTATCTATAACCAACCATGCGCGAACTGCCAGCCGGCGGAAATGTTGGGCTTCGATACCAGTCGTCTGAATGGTGGCACTGTCACCACCCTCAGTGGCCTCACAGTAGTACCGACCGGTCTACAGTTCAAGTTCACGGGTGAGTCGCACACCGTACATCATAGGCTGGTGTGGTACTCATTCGGTAATCAGGGACGTCCATCTATATATTCATTGCCATTCCGGCCTTCGGGATCGCGTTTGCAGAAAACCCCACCAACCAACCTGGTGACTCAACTGCCTTTCCGTATCCAGCCAGCCGCTTCCCCGAAGGGGACGGGTACATCACCCTGGATGGGCAAGCCTCGAACGGGAGTTTCCCAATTGGGGACCACGCTCAATACTCATACTGTGTGTGGTCAACTACAGGCCTTGTGGATGGTCCGCACAGTTTGAAGTTCGAGACGAGCGGGAGTACGGTGGATTCAGGTGGTAACCTTGTCCATTACGGGACTGCTATCATGCTTGATTCGATTGTCTACACGTGCGTCGTTATACATGGCGGAGGTTATTGGATATTGACCATTTGAGACAGCTCGAACGACTCACCCGAACCCAGCCCTTCGGATACAGTACCCCCGACCGTCGGAGTAACGTCGACCGTCACGGTCGGCACGGCGAGCTCCTCGGATACAGCAGCGTCGACCGTCGGCAAGGCGGGTTCTGCGAGTGCTATCCCGAGCGGCGTGTCCCACACGGCGAGTTCTGGAAGCGCTACCCCGAGCGGCGTGCTCGACACGGCAAGTTCTGCGAGTGCTAGCCCGAGCGGCGTGTTACACGCTGCGGTGGCCTCGGGTGCCAAGCGTCCTGTCGGTGCGATAGTGGGCGGCGTTGTCGGCGGAATTGCGTTGATCCTCGCACTCGCCGGGGGCTGCATGCTCTCACGACAAGCAAAACGCGGCGGGGGCCAAACGCCCCAAATGATGGAGGAGTCTGCCCCCCGGCAGAATGACCCCCTCCTCACACGATCACCGTCGGTCCCCGTCATCGCAGTGACCAACACCGGACCAGCATGGCAGGATCCCATGGCCGCGGAACGATTGCGGCTTCTAGAGGAGGAGGTTCACCAAATGAGGCAATCACGCGCTGGATCCAGCAATGCGAGAAGTAGCGTCACGGACTCGGACGCCTCCCTCGGGCGTTCGCTCTCCACCATGAAGAGGGAACAGACTCGGGCTTTGGCGGTACACGGCGAGGGCGGTGAGAGCGTCAGGGACACGCTGCTGCACACCGATAGCGGCCTCAGGTTGAGCGCCGGACGAATGGTGGACGAATTGCCGCCCACCTATATCGCAGACTAATGCTTCACGGACTTCATACATACAATAACGCTCACCTCTCTACCTGGATATCACGGCTTTCCTGTATCTTCTGCTTTTTTTGTTGTAGGACACCTTGTTGTCGTTTTCATTCATAGTCTCCGGTTTCAAGTATTTTGGATCAACGGGGATGATGAAGACGAAACACCGTCTTATTTCAACACCATGTGGTCGTTCATTCACCGAGATGAAATCCGGTAAAGCCGCGACATGACAGTCAATTGCCGTGAAAAAAAGTGTGCGTCCGGCGGTGTTTTACTACTGAAACGCACGGCGTACATACTAATCCGCCTCCGTAGATTTTTCGTCGACATTCAAGGGATCCTCCGTGCCTCCAACATTCGGAACGGGTCCCTTGAACCAATGCCTACCGCCATACCGCGGGAAATAGTAATACCCGATGGCGAGGACGAGCACACCGACCATCACCACGACGGTGTAGTTCATTGTAGGCGCGGTGGGGTCTGGTGCGGTAGGGAACATCAGCACGACGGTCATGAACGACATCCACAGAACGGCAACGATCGCCACCGGCGCGCTCTGCAATTCAACCATCATCATCTAAGCATCCATGCGAGTATTGGACGGTACTCACGAACACGCCGAGGTGGAACGGCCCTTTTTTGAAAGGTTGTCCTCCGAGAAGTCGGGCTGCAATCGGGATGGAGTTGGCCACGTATTGACCAACAACACCGAGCGTGAAGAGCGCGCCGGTCGCCGCGGGACCCGCAAAAGTGATCAGTCCGAGCAGCGCGGCGACGGTTACAGAAAACCAGACACAGCGCACTGGCGTCCCGGTGACCCTGTTGATATTGTAGAGAAATCCAGAGAATGGTAGGCCACCGTCGCGGGAAAATCTGAGGGATCGGCGTTGAACAAGCACGATCAGCTCGAACGATTAATTATTGCAAGCGCACGCACGCAAACGTTTGGCGCGACGAGGATGTGAGCTGCCGCAATTATATCAGGATGTATCGAGACGTCGCTGGAGGACTCACCAAGCTCACGACGGCCATGTATCTGACGAAATATATTCAACCATCCACTCGACTTGCCGGAGACATACAGTGCAATGAAAATCAACGACCAAATCGCCAGCTTTCCCTTCTTTCCAAAGCTGCTGAGGAGAATCTGCGGGTCTGAAATTAGCCGCAGTGATACCCTCTCAGCAGGATACACGAACTGTGGCCATGGGCTGTTGAATGGGGCTCGACAGGATGGAGATGGTATCAGGCCCCATGCAAAACGCGACGGATATTTGAACGGCAAAGCCGAGGATACAAGCGATTGCCGTTGCAAGGATAATTGCCCACGGCACTGCGACACTTGGATTTTGTGCTTCCTCGCTGATGTGGACCCCAACGTCGAATGCACCTAAAATACTGCATCAGAGTCGGCGGGGAGACACGAGGGGGAGGACACACGATGGACCACTGGGGATGTTTTTCAGTGCTATTCGGGTAGATCATGGATAGAGACATACCAACGGCGCCAGCAAACTCAAGACGAACGCATACCCATTGGGCCACGGCGTTGTCCCTGGCAGGGCAAGGTTCGCGAAATTCCCGAACACATACTTGCCATCATTCTTGAGTTCCGCCGGCGTTGAAATTGGCAAGGCAATCAGCATTATCAAAACCAGCCTGGGATCCGTAAGTTCGAAACCAAGGGAGTAAAAAGAGGACAGACGCAAGGTTAATGGCAACGAAAAGGTATTGAATCCGCGCGATGACCTTGGTTGCACAGCTGGCTATCAATGCATGGGAGGCCAGCACGGCGCAGTAAACCCCGCTGTGGTCGAGGTTAGTGGCAGCGGTTCGGTGACAGTTCTGCACTCACAAAGTTTGGTGTACCGTCGGAATGAACGTTCCATCCGAGCTGATGCTCGCGGCGGCCATTATCAATACCGCGCACGACCAATCTGCACCTGCGACGCCGGTAATATAACTAATGGTGTTCGTGTAACCGACGATCCAGCACAACAGATTGCGCACGCGGGGCGAAGAAAAATTATATGTCCAATAATACAGGCCGCCTGGAGGTTTCACGTTGGATTCAAGACGTATGGAGGTGGATCTGGAACATACCTGACGTCGGCGCTGAAGAGCCTAGTTCCGCCATAGCCATCGCAATAAACATCAGGAAGACAGAGGCCGTCGCCCACTGATCATTGGGAGATGAGCGACGTAATAAAATAAGAGTATCGCGCACCCCCCAAATCATCGCCGAAGATCCGCCATTTGGAAGGGAGTAGACGAGGACCGAACTAGTGCAAGTGCAAGGATGTCAGTACGAGCCATTGCCCTGGCAAAAACCTACGTGACGGAGGGAACGACGGCGGAGACGCAGAATCCAAACCCCACGAGCTGCAGGGGTGTGAACTCGCGTTTAAGTTCTTGCTTGTAGCCCAAGCTCGCAAGGAGCGCTCGGTCTTGAAGCGTGCTTTCACTTTTGTCCATGGTAGTTGGAGTTGGGAGGCTGAGGAGTTATACACCGCAGGCACGTTTTGTGGGCGGCCATGGCGGCGTTTGCACGCTATTCCGGGCACGGGGCGCTCGGGCAATTTGTGCGTCCACGAGGTTCATACCCTGAACATAGAAGCAGATTTGGTGGGTCCAATCGCCGCAATATATATTTGACGCAGCCGTTACCGTCCCGGAGATCTGGCAATCCATTCATCCAGTCTTTCATCTCACGAGCTTACTGAGGGCTCATAACAAAGACTCTGAGGATATATGGTTGAACCACGGCCGCCTTTGATCAATCGCTCCCTGATTCAACACAGCATGTGGAGTTCTCACGGTTGATTTTCCACGGCAATTACCGACGGCGATCGGGAGGTCCGCCCTATCTTCAAAAATTAAAAGGATCACTGCGGCTGGTGATAGGGCTGTAGTGTATGTAGAAAACTTTCACTAGCGATACTTCAGTCACGTCGACGGAACCTGAGTTCAATTTGCCTTCAGTTCCCCCCGTTACATACTCAATTGGTCCGGCGGTCCAGGGATCGCTTTTCTGCCCCTTAATTCGGAGACGCCGGCATCTATCCGCGACTCAAGAGTGCGTTTTTCTGGGCCTAAACCTCCTGCGGTTTGTTGAAGCAAGTACTTATTCTTGCGCATCGGCCAAATCTCGGCAATCAAACAGCCGGTAATCCCCGGCCACACGTGGCTTGCACGTGGCATGTTGGCTGTCCGCTCACCAACTCACCACGACGACGACCAAGAGCAAGTTGACGATGAGCTGACCCCGTTCGCATCGACGACCGAGTCCCTTCTCCGCTTGGAATGCGCACGAAAGCCCCTTCGGCGGACACATCCCGCAGTGGTGAACTCCCTCATGGCGGGGTACCATCATCATTGGGCCGTAGGCGATTTCCAGCGCAATGCGTCTACAGCGTCGTTGTTTGCGGCTGTGGTGCCTGTGAAGGTGATGTACGATGTGCGGCTCTTCCATTGGCCGCGACCGCGCTGAGTGGACGACAGGGACTTGTGTCGTACGCCGAACTTGCGAAGGCCTTGGCTGGAACGGGTTTGAGCGACGTTCCGTGGTGTTACGACATACGACGGGTGCCCGTTTGCGCACAGACGTCTCTTCCTCCTATCTTTTTCTTCCTTCTCGTCCTCCTGCCACTCCCCGGGCTGATTTCAGTCTGCCAGACTTCGCTCTCTGCGAACTCGAACAGTCTCGGGGATCACCCTGCCGCCTGGGCCGCGAATGCGTAGGCGTAGATGAGAGGTATTGCTGTCTACATGTATATCGCGGTCTGGACGCCTTCGTCGACGCCGGGTTGGATTGCGGCCGGTGAGTTTTCCATCCACTGTCCTTATCTTCAACTTGAGCGGAGAAGAATGCACTCCGGCTTCAGTTTACACCCACCCGGGGTAGGTTGACTTGACTCGGAGCAATACCTTTACGGTATCGACAACGACATTCGGTGCCGCTCCCCGCGGTGCCGGTTGGCATCCAAATTATGTTTCCCCTGACCCACCCTCTTTGACCAAGTCCTCGAGTCATACGGATAATTTTCACCTCGCGGAGGCGGTCTCCGTCAGCGCACGGTAAAAAAAGAAACAACGGGATCATCATACCTTCACGAAGGGGATACGCCTCCCTGGCTTCAGGTGCGCGTCTGTAATCCAGGTGCAACAATATTAATCAACGTCGATTTCTCTTTTTCGCAACAACACCTCAACGGGATCGACGGCGACATCCAATGCACCTTCCCTTCCGGATGGCATCCGCATTACTCACCGCCTTACTCACCCTCCTGTCTGACAAAGTTCCAAGATTTTCACCAGAAGGAGGCCGCCCGAAAGCCGCCCTCGAGTTGAAAAGAATGACAGGACAATACCTCCCGGCGCCGTTTAAAAGGGAGCTCAGAGGAGCGATCCCACCAGAATCATTCGCAGGTTACGCAGAAACACAATGTCGAGTCTACCCACCTTTTCCTTCACCACCACCGCAGAAGAGGTTGCAACCGTCCTCGCCGACCAGATTAGAGGCAAGAATAGTGTGTATCGTCTGCCTTTCGCGTCCGCCGCCGCGTAAACTGATCTTGGTCGTTAGTTTTGATCACTGGGACATCGTTGAACGGCCTCGGGTTCGAAACTGCCCGTGTTTGCGCCAAGTACGCGAATCTCGTCGTGATAACTGGTTACAACGAGGAAAGGTACGCTGCTCCCTCCTCCTTCGCCACTCATATCACCTACTTATGTCGATCGTCAGACTCAAGATTTCGGAGGACGCGCTCAAGAAGGAGGTGCCTCATGCCAATATTCGACGCCTCATCCTCAACCTGGCGTCCCTCGCTAGCGTGCGCAAGGCTGCTGAGGTGTTCAATGCCAGCCCCGAACCTTTACACGTGCGTCCCACCAGGATTCAATTGAGGCGGTGTATTTACTCTCTCCACAGGTGTTAATTAACAACGCGATTGCCCCCCTCGTGGACTTTACGCTCACCGAGGACGGGCTGGAGACGCAATTCGCGACCGACCACGTCGGCCACTTCCTGTTCACGAAGCTGCTCGCACCGAAGCTCCTGGCGGCACGGACGCCAACGTATACGCCGCGGGTCATCTTTGTCTCGAGCGCCGGGCATGCTTATTGCAAGGGCGTTGACTTCGATAATATCGCGGCACCCGACGGCGCTAAGTACGAGAGGGGGGATGCGTACTACCAGGCCAAGTCCGCCAACGTCCTCACCGCCATCGAGTTGTCGAAACGCTCCAAAGGCGCAATCAATGCGTATAGTCTGCACCCCGGTGGTAATTATTTACACGCTTGCTCGAGTGTTCCCTGCGGTTTCATTCAACCTCTCCTTCACAGTCATCTACACTGGAGCACATCAGAAGAAAGAAACCATCCCCGTCTTAGTGGCGCTTGGTGAGTGCCCAGTTCCGCTTCAAATCGACTCTAATTGTGATAATTGACTGTTACTGCGTGGCGACCTCCAGGCATCTTGCTTCCAGACGGAACGCCCAACTCCGACCAGCCATGGAAGACAATCCCCCAGGGCGCGGCGACGTGCGTAGATGTACCTGCCTCCCTGCAAAAAAATCTCACCCTTGTTCAGTCAAGTCACCGCCGCCTTCGATCCACGGATTAACGGTGAGTTCAACCCAAACGCTCCCGTCGTTTGGTCAGTTAATTTACTCGATCCACAGATAAACCGGGGGCGTACCTCTGCGATTCTAACGTTGCCGATGAAGAAGCTGCGCCTCACGCGACTGACCCCGTTGGTGCTCTTCGCTAATAAATGCTGCATCATCTGATTCATTCGTGACTTGGACAGGCGAATGCGGAGCGGCTATGGAACATGACGGAGGAGATTATTGGGGAGCCGTTCAGCTTTAAACTCTGACAAGCCGGCGCTGCGACGCGGGAAGGTTGAAATGGTTCCAACAGCTTTGAGTGATATCAGTTAACATACTAACTTTGTTGTTTGTAATCGATAACTAGATTCCACCACATACGCTCCATTGGTCCAAGTCTGCATTTACTGTTTTTTTTCGTTCAAATCGACACGGGGGGTGACGCGTGACAAGTTTAACCAATTCGACAATTCGACAGAGGCCCGAACGGTGCGTGACAGCGTAAAAATTTCGACGCACCCTCAAAATTATGGACTCAGGTTTCATCTCAACTACAAGGTATTCTCGCAACATCTAGGCTATTAAATTAGACACACAGCACATTTTTCACGTTTTTTGCTCTCAAATGCTGATTCGACTTGTTTTCAACTGAGAAATTCAACCACACGGCAGAAATTTGAGTTCAGATGCGCAAATTTCGCCTCAAACTCACCAGAAGGCGTAAATTCATGCACTCCAGCATCCGGGGAGCCCAGAAAAATTACATTCCCTTCCACCGCATTTTTTTGGCTGCGTGACGACCGGTTGGACCTATTCGACATCGGGCTCCGTGACGCGTTACCTCGACCAAAGTTCGTGAACGACACCGGGGTGCGTGACGCGTGACTGTCGATTTGAACGAATTAATACAGTAATTGAGCGATCCCAGAGAACATACACCTCGGCGTGCGAGATTAGATCACTGCGTAAGTCTTGCCTTTGTGCCTTTGTGTGTCCTTTTTTCAAACTATTTTTTGGGTTGTAACTCGGGGAAGGTGGGCAGAGAGACGCGTGTGCTACGGGCGAGCTTCTCGGGGCGAGTTGTTTCTAGACGAGTCCTGCGGTGTATTCTCGCCGCCCGCGAACCCGGGTGTTCAATGTTCATTAACTTCGCGGCGGCCAAACGTTCCCGCCGGATCACCGTAGCACCGCATTTGTCGGATCCGGACAGTGACGTTTCCCGGCTTGACTCTAACCAACACTCTTTCCTCCTGCGATCCAACCACCATCCATTCCATCTGCTGCAATATGTCGTCCAACGACGAAGAGCAAGATGCCAGAGGAAAACGACGGCGTATTCACCGCGCCTGTGACCTCTGCAGAAGAAGAAAAATTCGCTGTGATGCTGGAGACATGGGCGGCGGCAAGTGTACCACATGCGTGGATGCGAGCGCTGAATGCACATATCTCGAGACTGCAGTGGTGCGGAACCTTTTGCATACCTTTCGCTGCTCAATTGACGTGTCGCGAGTAGAAACGAGTGTCGCCGAAGAGGTGCGATTTTCTTTGCATCCTGAATCTGATTTTCCTCGTCGATAACGCTCTTGCACAGTCAACTAGAGGCTCTCCAGGAGAAGGTCGCCCACTCGAAAGCGGTCATACGCCAGCTTCGAGTTGAGCTTGCTGCTTCGACTCGCTCTAACACCAGCACTTCCGAGAGCGATATCTCGATAACACCCGAGGCGACCAACGGCCTCAGTGGAGACGAAGCGACCACCCGCGCTGCCACACTCACCTTCCTCCGCACCAGACTGCGTGCATTCTTTCTGCCGCCCCCCGCTCCGCACGGAGATGACCTCCTGCATACAGAGCTTGCGCGGGAGGTGCGTGTAATTCCTCTGCCTTCCCCGGAAGGCCAGTACTGGTGCTCATTTGCATTCGTCTGCTCTAGCTCAAAAGGCTTTCGCTCATGACGCCCCTCACGACTACCTTCTACGGCAAGGGCTCCGGTGCCACTCTAATCACCGCCGCACTTGACCTCAAGGCCGACGTCGAGCGCCACAGGCCCGAGCACTCGCTTGACGGGACACAGAACGGGCTGCGGTCTGCGTGGACCTCGCGGCGGAAGAAATATTGGTCCTTCACACCGGTACGTCGCCTTGCCACTGAACCGGATATGATTTTCAGCCTCGTATCATCTAGTGGGAGCAGGCTTCGCCCCGCGCACGCCCCCTGGAATTCCCGCCCGTCGCGATGATGAACGATCTCATCGACTTGTACTTCCAGCATCAAAACATGTACGTGCCTCTGCTCCACCGGCCGACGTTCGAGCGCGGCGTTGTGGAGGGCCTGCATCTGAGGTGCGCCGTGGTTGATTGCTTCCTGCAGTCCGCGTTCACTGATCCACTCACCTTATCTACAAGAAACGACGCCTTCGGCACGACCGTGCTCCTCGTCTGCGCTGTGGCCTCACGCTGGAGCGCGGACCCAGAGGTTGGTCTCCTCAGTGTGGATACATCGGTCGGAACAGACGGGCTTGCGTATGGGTGGCGGTGGTTTAACCAGGTGCGCGTTGGCGCATTTCTTCATCTTACCTCGTCCGTGCTGAACTTTCCCATCACAACAGGTCCGCAATCCGGGAGACCATATGTTCGGAATGGCGACGGTGTATGACTTGCAGTATTACTGTGTAGGTCCTTTCCTCTCCCTGCTTGTACGTCGAATCGAATTCGGAATCGCTGCAGCTCGCGGTCGAGTTCTTGGAGGGATCAGCCTCGCCGCAGGCGTGCTGGAACTTGGTTGGCTTTGGACTCCGCATCGCGCAGGTGCGGGTTATTTCGCACCCCATCCGGCCAACTGGGTGCGCTGACGTTCGCTGTATAGGATATCGGCGTCCATCGGCGAAAGGCAGCGTACGAGGTGCCCACAGTCGAGGGCGAGCTGCTCAAGCGCGCGTTTTGGATTTTGGTGTATATGGACCGACTCATGAGTTCGAGCACGGGAAAACCATGCGCGCTGGAGGAGACTGAGTAGGTTTTTCTCGTATCGTCATCCGCTCTTCCTTGCCGGGAGGTATTTAATTGATTGAACCACGTCTGCAGCTTGGACGTCGAACCGCCCATCGAGGTACGCGTTGGTTCTGTCTTGAAATCGCTTCCCTCGCGTATCTCATGTCTGGTTAACAGTGCGACGACGAATTTTGGGAACACCCGACCCGCCCATTTCAGCAGCCCCCCGGGCGTCCCTCGCAGGTCTCGTTCTTCAACTGGGTCCTCCAGCTCAACCACCTCCTCTCCTTCAGCATCAAACTACTCGTACGCGCTCCCGCCTTATCGAATCACACGCATTATGCGCTCAGCGTTCATCTATGTAGTACCCACTAAACAAAACGCGCGCGATCTTCTCCGTCGACAACGCCCTCGAGGAGACACTCGTCGCGGAACTGGACTCGGCGCTGAATCGCTGGCAGGAGCAGATCCCGGAGCACCTCCGCTGGGACCCTGACCGCGCGGACACGGTGTTTTTCCAGCAGTCCGTTGCGCTGCAGTGTAAGTATTATCACCTACAAATTTATATTCACAAACGGTTTATACCGGTTCTGCGGAGTGCGCCGACGGTGCGTCGTGATGTCTCTGTGGTTGCGCGGCATCGGCTGATCGTGTGACGTCCATACATACAGGGCATGCCGTCGCTGGCGGTCTGCACCAGCGCTGCGCGTGCGTGTGCGAACCTCGTGGATATCCACAGGCGACGGATGGGGGATGTGCCCACGACTATCAATGTGGTGCGTACCCCTGGCCTCGAGTTATCCGAAACACCGTGCTTACCGAGTGAGCATACGTAGATGCCAGCTTTCACCGCGGGCATCGTGCTGCTGCTGAACATGTGGAGCGTCAAGCGTACGGGCGTGACTTCGGACGCGAGTCGCGAGTTTGCGAACGTGCACAAGTGCATGGAGGTAGTGAGGATTTGTGAGGAGCGGTGAGCTTGCCGTTCAACTGTCTGAGTGCAACAGCCACTGACTCGGCGTAGGTGGCAGAGCGCGGGCTTGCTGTGGTTCGTTCCGTCCGCATATTATTTCGTCGATGATCCTGATTATAACTAGGGATATCCTCGTGGAATTGGCCTCAGTAGGGGAGGTCCCACTCCCGGACTCCGCCCCCCCAGTCGCACGCCCGGGTATTCCGATGCACCCCGGGTTCGACGTCCCCCCCGAGCTGGTGTCGTTCGCGCCCCTCCCACCACCCTCGTTGGACGACACGCACACCGCGTTCCAGGCGCGTGCCTTCGGCTCATTCTCGATGCCGATGAACTTGAGTGCGACTCCTGGGTTCGCCCCAATTCCACCCGAGCCCGAGCCATTCTGGGACCTCAACTCGACGGCGGCGAGCCGCGAGTTCGACGAGATGATGGCGCTCATCGACAATGAGACGCTCTCGATGTGGTCGAGTGCGCCGGTTGGGTTCAGGTATGCATTCAATGTCTTCTCGTCTGATGCGAGTTTGAGGTTGATTTGGTTTCTAGGGCCGACGACTGGGGAGCGTACTTCAATAGTTTTGGCGATATGCCACAGCAGGGGTAGTTGGATGCCAGGTTTCGTTGAAAATATCAGTCTGCCTAAAACTAGTTCAACCACAGCTAACTGGAGGAATCGCGGAGTTGAGACAGGGAAGGCCCACATACTTGGGCGGAACCAGCCACTTCAACTTGTCCAATTCGGGATCCATGTATGTTCCAGACGAGAGACGATGTTCAACCCAAGTATTATGCTTGGTTAGTCAAATTCCTCCATCCAGAGACTGTCTTTCTATCCATTCCAGGTCTGCCGAGTGGTTAAAATCATGCATCGTCGCCCGGCCATGTTGAAATTCCCGCGTTCAGTTGGTCCAGAGAAGAGATAATGAAACACTCACCAGCTTTTTTTTTTGTTTCGGGCAGGTTATGAAACTGTACCGCGGTAGTACCGTCGACTCTTCACCCAAGTGGCTACCACTGCTTCCGGTGGGATGTGATGCATGTTACCCTGGGGCGACCTCGTACCAGGTGTGTTCCCTTCTTGCTCTCGAGCGCTACTTTTCACGTGGTGGTGCCATCCCCCTGCTCCTCGTTTCTCCTCCCTTCCCTCTTTGCCTAATTGCGGTCGTGTTACGGTTGATTTGACCTGTGTTTTAGTTGAACTCCCTCGGAATCGGGGTCCGTTTAGAGCGTTCATATCAACCATTGAAACTCGTCAACGCAGAAATCGATGGCAAGAGCGCTCGCCGGCGGCCACCAGTTCTGTTGGCAGTGTTCCACCTCGCGCACGGATCACCTGATGGATGTGAATCTTTTTTTCCTTTGTGTTCGGGGAACAGGAGAACGTGGAAGTACTTTACTGCGTGCGGATTCCCAGATCCTGCAACGCGTTGCGCGAGGCGGCTCCGTCAGGCAACGGCCAACACAATCAGCCTACGTGCGTCACCTCTCGTTCCTTCCCCTTGATATGTGCTTGCTTGCAGTTCCGTCTGTCCAACTGCGCGGAGAACAGGTCGGTGAAACCCAACGTTGCCATGGCGTGTAGCATCTTTCTCAGGGTGCCGCGGGGAATCTCAATGAGGACTAAGTAATCATCCAGCCCAACATCAGACATCTACCGAGTGGACCTAGAGCGAACGGTGTTTTCGAGTGTTTCGACGGCTGGACCCACTCAAGATACCCCTTCGTCTGACGACTCACTCCATCCCTCTCTTCCTCTTTGGCCTACTCAAATGCGATTCCTGTCGCTTCTCCTGCCTGTCTTTACGCTTGCTGTGAATGCGGTGCTGACGAACCATACCGTCGACGATACCAGTCCGCTACTCAGCTACAATCAAAAGTGCTCGAACTGCGCATCTGCGGATGCGTTGGGGTTCGATACCGGTCGTCTCAATGCTGGCACTGTCACCACCCTCAGTGACCTCGACGCAATACCGAGCAGTCTTCAGTTCAACTTCACCGGCGAGTTGCACACCGTACATCGTAGGCTGCTGCTCATTCGGTGATCAGGGACCGCCATCTATATATTCATTGCCATTCCGGCCGTCGGGACTCCGACGACAGATACATCTCTAGATGCCCGCGCCCTGCCGGTGCGGGCAGACTCAAACGCCGGTGTCGCCCCATACGTAGGCCCTAGGGGCCCTGGGGAAGCCGCTGGACAGGGTGGCCTTTTTACAGGAACGTCGGGGGCCATCACCCTCGACGGGTTCGTGTTGGCGAACAACCCAACTTTCCCACTTTTGGCCGCGGCTCAATATTCACACTGTTTGTGGTTCACTACTGGCCTCGCAGATGGTCCGCACAGCCTGAAGTTAGAGACTAGCAAGACCGCTCTGATGATTGATTCGATTGTCTACACGTGCGTTGCTCTGCTGCTGAGGTTCCTATTATTGACCTTTTGAGATAGTTCGAACGACCCTAATCTGAGCTCCTCAGGTACACCAACCGTGGTGTCCACCATCGGCACAGTGAGTAGTTCCACCTCGAGCGGATCCCCTACGAGCCTGGCCTCCCATCACAAAGCTCCCGTCGGTGCTATAGCGGGCGGCGTTATCGGCGGAACGGCGTTGATCCTCGCATTCCTCGTGGGCTGGATACTCTCGCGACGGAAAAAACACACCAACGGCCCAACGACTCCAGCGATGCAGGAGTCTGCGTCACTGCAGGATCATCCCCTCCTCACACAATCACCGTCAGTCGCAATCCTTACAGCAACGAAAACCGAACCGCCGTCGCAGGATGCCGTGTCCGCCGAACAATTCCGTCTGCTGCAGGAGCAGGTTAGGCAATTGAGCCAACAGCGGGCTGGAAGTAGCACTGCGGGAACCAGTGTCGCAGGGTCAGACACCGCCTCTCTCGGACGTTCGCTCTCCACCATGAAGCGGGAACAAACTCGTGCCTTGGTCGAGCACGGCGAGCGAGGCGAGGGTGTCACAGACACGTTGGTGCACACGGATAGCGGGCTTAGGCTGACCGCTGGACGGACGGTCGACGAGCTGCCGCCTACCTACGTTGCCGATTGATGCTGGACGGACTTCATTTTCTTTTCGTGCCGGGAATCACGACGTTCCTGGATCTTCTGTTTTCTTGTTGTAGGACTCGTCGATTTCTTTGTAGTGGGTTAAATTTCTGGAAATATGTTTGCCTGATAAACATATTAAGGGAGCGCTGAACCAAGACGGAGGGAATTTAAACCACAGCCGCGTTTGATCCACCGCTCCCACGGTTGACTTCTGTTGATTCAGCGGCAATCGTCGACAGCCGCATTTAATTACCAGGCCTCATTCCCAAAGGAATGTAGCCACGGTTGCTGGAGCATATATTATAATGAGGGGTGGTGGATGTGACACGCATAGCTGACACTAAGGACCGTCGACCGAATCTCCGCCTCCAAATGCGGTAGACTAAGTACGTTGTAGATATTGCGGGCGCGGTCTTTTGCAACCGGTCGTATTTTCCCTAGGACACTCGATGCGGGCCGTAGGTATTACCATTGGAGTGGTCTTTACAGCTTCTAATTTTTCTTTGCGCTTGAAGCCCAAGAGCTCGGCAATCAAGGAAATGTTGACCCGGTGGCACGTGGCATGTTGGTCGATCCGCTTGCTCCTTCTTGCTCACGACGACCACAAGACGACCACAGCAAGTGTGCGCTGGCCACCAAGGGCCTTCTCCGCTTCGAATGCGCGTCAAAGCCCTTTCGCCGGACACATTCCGCGGTGGCAAACTCCTCGCCAGTGGCACTCGGCAGTGGCGGCGGGCTAGGGCGGGCAGGGGCGGGCTATGTTTGTGGTCTCCTTCTTGCAGACTCCGATGTCTGCCCCCAACTCTAGCCTCTCTCGCAACATGATCCTTAGGCCGCAATGCGTAGTGACATGGAGGCGCGGATGCGAGGGATTGCCGTCGACATCGCGGTCTCGTCGGGTTCGTGGATCGAAGCTCAAACTGCGCGGTGAGTTTCCGATTCCACCGTATTATTCTTCGCCTCAGGAGACAGGAGAGTGGCGCGGAATGGATTCGGTTCTCGCCGAGCGTCGATGTCGGTGCGGGTTGCTTTCCGCCTCGCGCCACTGGCCGCTGTCGCTTCATTGATTCCCCACACCTCCCGCCATGTTCCTCGTCCTTCGCTCTTTCACACCTGCGTCACGCTCACGTCACTGGGCAGACTCCCGGACTTTCCAAACCTCTTGCTGCGCGTCGGTGTATGTCTCCCCCAAATCTCCGCGATCTGCTCCTTGAATTGTCCCTCAATAGCGCTGGTTACATACGTGTCTCTGACTCCGGCATGCCAGGTCAGAGATGCTCTGAGTTTAATTGTCCCACCTGATAATGCCTTCTCATTTGTCTAGGGCACGTCGAGGTCGTTACGCTCGCGCTCTGTTTCCGCAGACGAACCCAACGTTGTTTATTGAGCGGCCGATCGCAAATATATCCCGCGCTTCCTGGTGGATTTTTGGTCGAGTTTGGCCTCCGGGTGCGAGACAACAATATTCGACAGGCAACCCCGTTACAAGGCTCGTCCGCATTCTCTCCGTCTCAACTTCATCCGACCAATATAACCGATGCCCATGCCCATGCAGAAAACCTGTCCCAGCTAATATCGAATACGCATCTGCACAATCCCGCCTGCAGTGCGCAATACGGGCGTGTAGGATCAGATTACTGTCCAAATCCTTTTTGTGGGTTTGGGAAAGTGGGCCTTACTGCCCAGCACCGGCGCGAGGTTACTCTCGCTTCATCATTCTGGGCGAACCCTGCGGTACTCTCGACGCGCGTGGCTACGAATACGACCGTGGGTCACTGCATTCCCTCAGTCCCAGGCAGTGCTTGCCTTGCTCGGCCGTGCTCGGCCTAGGTACCAAGGCCTCGATGCCTTGGTACCAAGGCACCGGTGGCTATCCGCGGCCTTGGTACCTAGGCAGAGCAAGGCCGACCAAGACTCTCGCTGCCTTGGGGCTCAGGGACGCAGTGACTAGTACCATCCTCGTTCACACTACTCTTTCCCAGCCCCACATGCTCAAGTCACCGCTGCAATGTGCTTCCACGACCCCAACTTTCCGTCGCGATACACCCAAAATACTTAACAGCAAATCGAGCAGCCGAGCACCCGCGCGTCTCCTTACAAATCCGGGATGCCAGGTCAGTTCTGATAACCTCTTCCCATCTCGCACGTCGACGTCGACGCTGATAATCAATCCATGGCCAGCTGTACGTCGTCCTCGGCAGGCGTCAGACGTGGGTGGCAATCATCCGTTCCTTCGTTCCGTCGTCGAACCAAATAACCAACTGACTCGGTTCGCAGTTCCCCAAATTTGATCGCGTTCAATTAAAGCTCTTGAGCGGCGCCTCCCATCTGTCGTCGCAACAACACCATTCTCCATTCTCCATCATGCGTCATGTCATCTCCCGCTGCTTCCTGGTATGTTGGGTTGTTGCCGCGCCGATTGAATCCCTCTACTTACTTATACATACATACCATACAGGTTTCCCTCGGAATCTCGAAATCAGTGCAAGTTACGAGGACGAGTTACGGAATGAGAAGCAGGGCCAGGAACTCCGCGCGTGGGTAAGTTCAAGCTTCAGCTCCACTGGCAGCGGGGCAAATTTAACCAGTGGTCTAGGTCGGTGTTCAGCGCCAGTCGGTCTGTCATACGAGTGTCTATCTGACGCGGCTCATATACAGCAAGAGCCACGAGCGCGAAGATGGGATCTGGAACGCGACCGGCGGCAGCGGGCTTGCTCATCAGCTTCGGTGAGGAAGCCGCCGTCGCCGAGCGAGCGAGCTAGATATGTAATGATAATCGAAGCCCTTGCCGCAACTCGCGCCCTTCTGCGGCCGCGGGTGATTGGACTGGGTCGCGGAGTGGGTGGACGTGAAGGAAAAGACGCTCGAGGTAATGTATAATTTTGTCACCGAGCTATAATCTTGAAGCTGCTGTGCGTCAAGCTGGGGCTTCTCCCCCGCTAGCCCTAGCGCCCGTGTTTGTGCAGGACTGGACTTCGGGCTGCTGTCTCCAACATCACGGTGCGGCTCTCCCAAGGCTCTCCTCCCCTTGCTCTCGCGCGTCACCAACTTTCCTGGAGGTTCGTCGAATGTGATTCAAGCATCGACACGAGGTGGAAGAAACGGGAGAAAAGGCGGAGCCTCGACGGCGCCAGGTACGCATCTCATCTCTGCCTGGGTGCTGTTGTGTGGCGTTGCGGTTCTAACGCAGGCGAACCGAACCAACTGTCGGACTGAGGCTATCTCCGACATCGATCACGCCATCGTGATACCATCGCCTCAATTCAAAACGCTCTGTCCAGTCAGCAGAGCCAAGTTTGAGGACAAACTGCTCATCTGATACGGCGCGCAGCCACCGACGGGATCATGTGGATCCCGACGCCCATCGAAGGCGCTGCTGATTATCAACCATCGCGACCCAATTTGTGCCAGGGCACCTCGTTTTCTCCTTCATCCGTTTCGGGGGCTTCCAGGCCCCCGGACGCCGCGGGGACGGCGCCTGGGGAGTGCGCACTACCTATGAACTCCCTCCGTCCAAAATCCAAAATTTTCCTTGTTTTACTCTATGAAAATCGGGCTCCTGGGGCTCGTTTTACTCTATGGCGGAGCGGAAATAGCCAAATTTTCTTCCCACGCTACTGATTTTTTTTTCCACGCCCCCAGCAGCCTGCACACCACTCCTCGCTCTTTAGACCTTCGCCGTTACCTTCCCCTGACCGCCTGCGTTTTTTATGGGGCACTTTCCGCGCCTTTTTGACTCCACCGGGTCTCCCGTCTTCCCGCCAGGTGCCGGTTCGTCGTAGTCGTCCTCTCGCCTCCTCTCGCTCGGAATCCTCGTGAGGGCAGGACCCAAAAGACTTCGTGGACACAGTGGACCTTGCATATTCGCCACCGCTCATATCCCTCATCACCACCAGTGATTTGGTCAATGGTACGTGTCCTCGGCTGGTTATGTTGCAACCCCGCGGGAAAGGAAAGTTCAGATCCGTTGTGGACTGTTATAATGGGAGTTCCAAACACATCTAGACCTCCCAGCCATCCCTTTCCAGGCGACACAAGCAACCTCCAGCTGAAAAAAATTTCTCGGGCTGCGCCCGATTTACTCTATCACGGAGCCAAACCTCCCACTCATGCCTTGATTTACTCCCAATTTTGGGCCTTGATTTACTCTATTCCGGAGGTAGTTCATAGGTAGTGACCGGGGGCCTGGGCTTCCCTTGTGGAGCCAGGTACGGTACGTTATCTCGACACGGACCCAAGGGCATGGTAAGTCCTGGAATACAATCGCTGAGGTTCCTTTAGGGCAACCGCCGACCGGCATCAGTTATGACATTCTGCATTCAGTTTACCGTGTTTCCGAGTAGTGGGCGCTCCGTCTTTTCCTCGGGGGCCGCTGCCCAAATCTGCTGGGAAGGTTAGCATCTCGGCGTTCATCCATTCATCCATTCATTCCAGAATATGAACAGGCGGCTGGATTTCTCCGAGGTTCCCGCAACAGTTGAACTGATGACCCTGATACCGGATCGCCCTTGCCAGCGCGGAACGAACCAGCTCAGCTCGCTTGAAACCCCTTGATTTCAATAAAGATCGCCCGATTGCGACAATACTTTTCACGAGCCTGGGCGGAGGTGATCCGCCGTCGTTGTTGCCATCGAGCATCGAATCGCGATGGTGATGTGTGATGCAGGATCACGAACTCTCGCGCGGGAGGAGGGCCAGACTCTGTGCGCTATTCCCCGTATTCCTCGGACAAACCAGCGACGAGGGACCTTTCCTGCGGATTCCAGACTTAGGATCCGAGTCCAAATTCCCGAGGAACGGCGTCCTCACCCTCGGCGTTCAAAATTCGTCCCGCATTAGCGCATGGAGGTACGTACGAGCAGGTATATTACCGTCGTCTTGGCACTGACAGGTTCGGTCGTATGTGGAGCGCTCGGGCCTATTCAGCATATGTCAGCTCCGGCGACAAAGAAACGGATGCGCAGCCGGCGCGTTGAAATGCAACGAGGTTGAAAATCTAATAACTGCCGCACATTCAAGCTTGGTTTGCACTTCCTCATACCGACGCACTCCTCAGGCTGGACAGAACACCTGAAGCCTAGGCTGCACCACTCCTATGCTCACTCGCTTGAGATGTTATCCCGTTCGATCCGGAGTGGGGTGATCATGTACTGCAAAGTTCAAAGGTCCAGACGCGCAGAATCCGCCTTACATGCAAGCTTGGTGATTCTATTTTTTCTTTTTTGTACTCAACTGCTGCAAAGTCAAACGTCCACATTCACATTGAGATCCAAAAAAATTGAACCCGAATCACAAATACATCCCCACATAAATTGAACTCGAAGCCGAGTGGTTTGAACTACTTAAATCGTGATCATTATTGAGGCCAAGGAAGAGAAAATTGAACCCTACCAGCTCCAATTAACCCCCGCATAAATTAACCGCGAGGGCACTGACCTGCAGCCGAGTGATTTGGAAGTACCTACCAGTGGCTACTGTTCCCCGTTCGATTCGGGATCGGTTCATAAAGCATGCGCAGGAGCTTCATTTTTTTATGTTTTGCTCAATTCCATCAAGATCGAAGGTCGAAGGTCCGTTGAAGGAGAGAAGATTGAACTACACCCAAACGAAACCAGCTGCGTGCCCAACTGGGAAGTTGGAACTCACCCTCACATAAATTGACTCGTCCCACAGAACGTGAAAGCCACCCAAAGCCTAGTGGTCTGGAAATGCTGATTGCCTGTCGCCGACAAGTGTCCCTCGTTCAACTCGGGGTTGGGTCATGAAATGGAGCCATGATATTTTTTTCTGACTCAATTCTGTCGAGGTTGAAAACCCGAGTCGCCGACTGTTCGAGGGATAAATTGACCTCCGCATAAATCATCCACTCCCGCAAGATGTAGAACACACCCGAAGCCCACTCCGTCGGTGCCCTGCATCTATTGGTTGGAAGGCAAACGTCTCCCGTTCGATTCGGGACCGGGTTTCATACAGACGCGGGAAGCTTTTTATCCTCGCGGCGCGCAAGTTCGTCATCAATTCAAACCAACTCAAACCATTCTGTGATATCTTCGCACCAGTAAAATTAAATCCTACTCAACCTCCCACATCGATTTGCACACCGATAACCTACCCACTTACTTCGCGCGTCCCCAGGATCGATGTTTGGAAGGTAGACAATATCCCTCCCATATTTCCGTCGTATTCGACCACCCGAAGCCCACTCCATGCCCTTCCTTCCTCAAGGAGACAGGACGCAAGCGTCTCCCGTTGGACCCGGGTCGGGTAATGTAAAATTATCGTCCTTTTTTTTTGTGCCGCGCCTCGTCAATTAAACCCCTCCGAACTCAAACCAGTGCGGCTCCTGCAATATTTTTGCAACAGAAAAATGAACCCCATTCAGCCTCCCACATCGCACTCGTATTCGAACACCCGAAGCTCACTTCGCCCTCTGCCGCTGTGTGGTCCTCACCAGCAGGCCGGACTGTTCGATTCGGGGTCGGGTGATATGTTCTCAAGTACTATTTTCCTCCTCGCGCGCCTCGCCCATCGAACTCGAACGTGCTTCCTCTAATGCCCTCAGAGGCAAACCAAACCTCATCCAGCCACCCATCATGCCCTCGTATTTGAACACCCGCGGCCTATGCCGTCCTTAGCCGCCCTGTGGTTCTTACCATCAGGACACCCGTTCGATTCGGGTTTTTTCGCGACGCGTCGGAGAATGAATGACCCCACCGAGCGAATCAAGTGCCCTGCCACGCGCAGGTATATCCACCTCAAGTCAAACCAATGCGGTTCCTTCAAGTATTTTCGCACCAGCGAGTGAAGCCTTCACCCAGCCTCCAATCCTTCAGTTCTATCAGAGCACTCGAAGCCTACGCCGTCCCTTAGCGTTGCAGTAGCAAGGCGTCTCCCGTTCGGTTCGGGGTCGAGTCATGCGCTTGGCGAGTTCTTTTTCCTCGCGACGCGTCGTGGACTGAAGTCAACGCCACAGTGTTTTCAACCGAGCGCGCGTGGGCAGGTGTTCAACTCAACTCAATTCCCCTCCTGTGATTTTCACAACAGCAAACCGAACTTCGCCTGGCAGCCTCCCATATTGTAGCTGTATTGGACCACCTGAAACTCACCCTCACATAAATCGACTCGTCCCACAGAACGTGAAAGTCACCCAAGGCCTAGTGGTCCAGAAATACCTACCGACGGCGACAAATGTCCCCTCGTTCAACTCGGGGTTGGGTCATCAAATGGGGCCCTGCGCTTTTTTCTTACTCAATTCTGTCAAGGTTGTAACTCCGTCGTGAATCCGGTCCAGCCAAATTCACCCTCGGGCAAATTGAGCCCTACAGGAGAATGTTGAACACACCCGGAGCCGACTCCGCAGGTTCGAGGATCTATGGGTGGAAGGCAAAGGGCGGCCGTTCGAATCGGGGTCGGGTGATAAGGACTCAATTGCATTTTTTTTTCCTCGCGGCGCGCCTCGTAAGCCCACAGGGGGTACGCTGGTATTATTCGACTCAACTCAAGTCCCCTCCCGTGATATCTTCGCACCAGGGAATTAAACCTCGCCCAGTCTCCCATGTTTCAGTTGTAGTCGAAAACCCGAAGCCTACTCCCTCTCTCGCCATCGTGGAGTCTCCCGTTTGATTCTGGGTTGGGTGAGGTCAAAATCGATCTAGTGCATCTTTTTCTCCTCGCGACGCGCCTTGCCCGCCGAACTCAAACAATTCCCCCCTGTAGTAATAGTAATACAATTTATAGCAGCAAAATTGAACCCACCCAGCCTCCAATACTTCAGTTCTATCAGAGCACCCGAAGCCTACGCCGTCCCCTGGCGTTGCGATTCTTATTGGCAGGACGTGGCAGGAAGGCGTCTCCCGTTCGATTCGGAGTCGGGTCATATGTGGTGTTTGATGTCTTTTTCTCCTCTCAACGTCCCACCGAGGGACTCAGATTCACTCCTGGAATATTTCTGCGCCAGGAGATAAAACCCCACCCAGCTTCCCAAATTCCGATTGTATTCGAACACCCGCAGCCCACTCCGTGCTTCCCAAGATATTGGTTGAACGCAGACGTCCCCCGTTCGATTCGGGTTCGGGCGATGTGTAATGGAAACCACATACTATTTATTTCTTATCGCAATCTAGCGCATCTAGCGCTGTAGGTATGTATCCCAAGCACACTGCACAGTTTAGGAGGAAAGGTATCGGTATCGAGCGAGACAGGGGAATACATCGAATATCAAAGCAAGAGTCATAGGTAGGTAGCGTGGTATCATCGACGAGCGGAGCGAGACAGAGTACAAGGAAATATCACTACAATGTCAACAAAGAAGAAAGAAAAGAAAAGTACGCAGCTAGCGCAGCGCAATTTTATCCCCCCACCCCCAAACTCAACTAATCCCGCTCCCGACTCGCCCCCCGACTCCCCGGCCTACTCGCGCTCCCCCCTGCTCCTCCACTTCCACTAAGGGAATCCACACCAGGCAGGCGCGGGGAGGGCGCTGTGCCGTTCGGATTCGGCGAAGCCCCATTTTGCTGTTGCTCTTTCGGCGCCGGCGCTGTCGCAGAGTTATTGTTATTGGTGGAAGGAGGAGGATTTGGGGCGGACGCCGAGGGCGGGGCAGAATTTTTGGGAGGCGGTGGTGGCGCGTACCCCCCGGGCGGCGCATACGGCTGGTATTGCTGCTGTTGTTGGGGCTGGGTGTGTGGGGCTCACTGGAAAAAAGACAGATGAGGTAGCGCCGTTGAAATGGGATGGAACGGGAGGGTGTGAGGTGGAATAGAATGGAAAGATAGAAGAGAGCCCACGCCGACCCCGAAACCAACGCGCACCAATCCCAACCCAAACACCGATCCGTCGCGCGCCGGGATAGTGCGTCGTGGTATGGGAATGAAATAACAGCCGGCGACGGGAAGATGGGATGAAGAGATGAAATGAAACGAACCATAATGCGAGGCGCCGGAAATAGAATGAAAGAGACGGCGAGGGAGGGAATGAAAGCCACAGAAGGAATAGAATGGAATGAAGGACGCGACGACGCCCACACGACGCGCCGACCCCAACGCGCAACAGTCAAGGGGTTTGTGGCGCGAGAATGGAATGAAATGGAGGACGCGCCCACAGACCCACACCAGTGCCGTGGTAGCGTGCGCCGCCGACCGCGTACGGAAGCGCGACGGCGGGGATCAAGGGGCGCGGCGTGGGTGTGGGTGGGATCGAAGGGGAAGGGAAGGGGCACGAGCGAAGGCGAAGGACGAAGCGAGGAGACACTCACCCCTTGCGTAGGCGCCCGCGAGGGCAACGTCGACGCCGCGAGCGGGCCTCGCTTGTGCGGGAACTGCTCCGGGCGGGGGCGGGAGTGCGTGCGCTCAAACAATCCGCACTTGTTGCACAACTACATCACACACCAACTCGTCAGTCTCTCTCATCCTCATAAGTAGGAGTAGGGGAACAACGCGAGTACTCACCACCTTCCCCGGACTCAAATTCGACCTCCGCCACGTACTCGTATCCGTCGTACAGCAATTTAAACACCGCCTCCTTACCCTATCGCTAAACTTCGTCGCCGCGTCGTCAGTATGCACCACCTGCACCCCGCCCCCACCGCCCTGGGCACCGCCGGGCGGGGCCATGGGCGCGCTGAGGACGGTGCCCGGGAGGGGGTACGGGACGTACCCGCCGTAGGGCGAGGCGTATTGGGGGCCGGGCGGGGGCTGGTGCTGCGGGTGGCCATGCTGGTCGTGGTGTAGCGGGGGTCATAGGGGATTAGCGGCATCGACTGGGCGCGAGCGTTATCGAAGCTGCAAATGACAGATTCACGGACTTCCTCGCCGGGGCTCGTTTCAGTCAGTTCAGTAGTGAAAACAAAACGGAGTCGCGCACTGCTGCAGTTTCTCGATCGACATACATCTGTGGGTTCAGCGCTGCAGCCCTCCCATTCAGCGCTCTGTTGTATGGCACAGTGGCACCGTCGCCGAGCATCGCAGCGACTGTGTCTTCGGCCGGACGGAGCGCAGTTCCGTCGACGTCCTCAAGTTATTTGAGGGCCTTTCTGGTTGTTGGAGGACATGCTGGAGCAGTTGGAATGGACGTGGTTGTGGCACAAAGTCAAGCGTGAAAACGTAACCATTCGGATCTAACGAAGGCAGTGCCATCATTGATCCGGCGGCATCCGAGTTGAACTAGCTCTTGCTTTGTGCACTTCGGGATGGGGTCGGACGCTTGAAGAGCGCTGCCTTTGTCTGCCAGCTACGAGACTCACCGACGATATCAAAGTACACAAAAGAAAACCCACTCTCGACTGTGACAAGGACTGTGAGGCTATAAAATCCACGAACTCGTCCCCGCCTGCGGCGCGTCCTTGACTTGTGGGACACGCTCAGATTGACGTTTCAAACGACCGGAGGTTTTGACCAAATCTCATTCCGAAGCTGGCCCCCCAGTGTCCCATCGAAATCAACAGTCTTCAGGAAGTAAAAAGAAGTTGCCCGCTCGATTGGGACGGGCTTGGACCTTGCGTCTCTCGCATTCCAACATTCTCATTAATTTTTGTTTTCATGCTGAGAGCAATCAACACCGAGCCACGCGAGCCCCACCTATGCAGTGTGGGTTCAACGCGGAGTGGTCCGCACCAGCGTTCCGTGCGAACGGTGCATCGTTACCACACAGGAGCTGCCTGTTCGACTCGGGCTTGAACCATAGCACGGTGAGTAGCTTCTTTTGTCCTGGGTCGAGACACAAACTGACATGGACTTACCTGACGGATCGAACCTTGAGGACGCCACGCGCGGTAGGTACGAAACCGTGGCCAAACCAATCATACTTTACAAGAAAGCACCGGGGGAGGATTCAACGAATGGACTTGTTTGATCTTGGTCAGGGAAATCGGGGGCGATAACTGGGGAACTTGGTAAGCAGATTCCTCCAAGTTTGTTCGAGGACTGCGTGGATTTCTGTAGCTGTAAGGGCCCGGTATTATTAAGCTAGTTGGAACTTGAAGAAGATCGAGGTATTCCGGGAGTGAGGATCATGGGTTGCCACGTTGGAACCTGGAGGTCGGCACGACAACTTTCCTGGAGTTTCCTTACGCTGTTTTGATCTTCCACGTCAATTGAACTAGGCGGGAATGAATCTCAGACCACGGATGGTCGACTGTAGCTCCTACTGGTCAGTGGTCGGCTTGTATCATTATGCCCACGTCCAATGAATGGTGCAGCTTGATTCATTCGACATACATTTTCGCAGTTCCACGCAGTGCAGCATGTTAGCATTGTTCTATTCCTCAACCTTAGGGTCACAGGTCTAGGGTAATCGGAGATTCGGACCAGAATGCCGACATCACCACGTGGCGTGTTTGTGGAGCTTTTTCAGGACGACCAGTGGCAGTGCCACGACGACCCCGACGTATCTACTCTCAAGAGCTTTGAAAAATCACAAGATCTCAAGCTCTCAAGCGCGGATGGACTCTGGAGCGAGCTTACCTACCGCAACGCGCCATGCGGCCACCGTGGCAAATTGCCAGTGGCAATTAATTGGTGGCAACGTTCATCCAAGACTCCGCTCGGAATTCCAACCCCACCAAACTGTCGACGACCCTCTGGAGATTCGAGTGGATTGGCGGGGCTTGCCTCAGCACCACGCCTCGCATTACTCCACGGGAGACATCTCAACGGTCCGAGGAGCACGTACGTGCAAGTTTCCATTGTTTTCGTCCTTCTATAGCCATGAACCTCCCTCCCAATGCGCCACACGCGTCGCACGGGCATAACTTGAAACCGAACTGGACGAGTTCTGCTTGAATACGCGTACGCCTCTCTTTCTTCGACGGTCCGTGGTGAATCCAGTGCACACAGAAACTTACACGCTCCACAGGCGCCGGCCATCCATCTTCTGCCCGGACGACTGGAACCCAAGCGCCACGTCAGTGCCGGGGATGCCCACGCGGATGCCCATGCAGATTGAGGGTGCCCAATCGGTGCGTTGTGTTCCATCCTTTCTGTGATCCAGGTCTGATTTACGTGCAGGTCCCCCTCATTATCCTAACCCTAACCCTTCAACAAGCGAGGAACGATATTGATGTTGAAGAGTCTGGCTGCGAGAGACTACCTCATTATCCGCCCCGCCGTCCGCATGTACGTTCCAATCCCGCTTCCTTCTTGTTCATCCCGTCTTTGTAGCTCTGGCGGTTCTCGTCTGTACTGCCTCCTTCTCCCCCAGGTCCTCTCTTTCAAACTCTCTCTACTTGTTCATTCCCATGCCCATGCGCGCTCAAGTCACCCCGCAAGATCCAGGGTTTCCCCGCGCGCCTTCTGTTCCAGATGTTGTGTGTCGCTCCGAAATATTCGTGGTTCGATGAGTTTTCTCCCAGAAACGGCCAATTCCACTAAGTCCAACCTCGACCGCTAGATACGCGTGGTTTCAGGTCGACGACAATTGCATTCGCGACCGTGGCGCGTTGATAAGTACTGAATCCGCAATCCCAACGCGCCCAGCCGCCGCCCCAGGCAACGTCAACACGATTCCTGAATTCGGATAAATGTATGTCTCACTAGTCGTTCTGTTCCCTCGATACATGCTTGCTTATAGTTCCGTCTAGTACAGGCGATGAGACTCCCGCATATCGGCAGGGGTGTCCTGCAGGGTTCGCACACTGTCCACTTTCCATCCTCTTTGTTGTTCTTCTGCTAATAACTGAAGACGGCGACGGCGAATTAGAGAGCGAATTCCGAACTTCATCTTGGCTCTGTCAAATGAGAGTCGCGCGACGCATGCCAAAATTCCGAGCAAAACTCAGTGAGTCTGATGTCATCCCGGAGAAGAGTTCGGTGAATCCCAACATGGCCATATCGCGCGGCATTTTTCTGATGATACCGCGGGGAATCTCAACGGAGACTGTGTAGGAATCTGACCCACATCACACATCGGCCGAGTGGACCTGGAGCGGACGGCGTTTTGTAGTGTTTACGACAAGAACAAAGGACTGGACCCACACAAAATACTCTTTGTTCTCGCGACTCACTTTCTCCCTCTGCTCGCTCTCCTCCTTGACGCCCTCAAATGCGAAGCCTGTGGTATCTTCTGAGTGTCTTCACACTCGTGGTGAATGCGGTGTCGACAAACCATACCGTGGATGATACCAGTCCGCAAATCCAAGTATATGGTCCCGGCCTGCACTCCCGGGGACCTGTGGACGCCGCAGGCATCGCAGGGATGACTCCTGACCAGCTATTCAACGGCACTATCACCATTATCTCCCCCCTATCTGGCACCGATCTGCAAAAGTCAAGTGGTTTTACCTTCACTTTCACGGGTGCGTGAGCCGTCCGTCGCTCCCCCTCGTGTCACAAATAATCATTATAATCCCCCCTTCAAACTCAGGCACCGCCATTTACGCATTCATCGTCCTCCCCCCAGCTGGGTATGTTTACGACGGGACGAACAAATTCGCTGTCAGCGGGTGGGTCGGGCGCCTTGATTTGGATAACGAGGCTCCCGTTGTTCCGGGCTATGCCAGCTCGAATCAGACCCAGGAGGTTTGTTTCTTCTCTTCAACAAATCTCAACGACGGTCCACATACTGTTGTCTTGGACACACTTGGTGGCCCCCTCCTGCTGGATTCTATCATTTATACGTGTGTTCCTACATCTATCACCTAACACGGCTCGAATATTGACACTCCAAGCCAGTTCGAATGACGCCGATGCGACGAGTTCTAGTGCATCAAGCACGACTAGCTCCACCTCAGGCGCCACGAGCAGCACCTCGAGTGGGTCCACTGCGGTGCTAACATCCCATAGCAAGCCCCCCGTCGGTGCTATAGCGGGCGGCGTTGTTGGCGCAACGGCGTTGATCCTCGCACTCGTCGTGGGCTGGATGTTCTCGCGACGGGCAAAACGTGCCAACCAGCCAACGACCCCAGCGGTGGAGGAGTCTGCCTCGCCCTCGGTCAATCCCTTCCTCCTCGGACAATCTACCTCTATCGCGACCATCCCGCCAATCAAAGGTTCCGGTTCCTCCATTGCGCAGGATGCCGGGTCCGGGGAACAAGTTCGCCTTCTGCAGGAGGAGGTTCGCCAACTGAGACAACAGCAGGCTGGAAGCAGTACTGCGGGAAGTACTGCGCGGAGTAGTGGTGCAGGCTCAGAGCCGATGTCTGTTGGACGTTCGCTCTCCAGCATGAAGAGGAACCAGACCCGTGCTTTGGTGGAGCACGGTGAGCGAGGCGAGGGTGTTAGAGACGCATTGGTGCATACAGATAGCGGGCTCAGGTTGAGTGCCGGACGGATAGTGGACGAGTTGCCGCCCACCTACGTTGCCGACTGATGCTGGACGGACTTCACGTATACTTAACGGTGACTTCCCCTTCTGGAAATCATGGCTTTCCTGTATTTTCTCATGTTCTTATTGTATCTTCTTATTGTATAACGAAACGACACCAGGTGGTCGTTGATTCACCTGATGAACCAATAAAGTCGAACATGCCGCCTTCGGATCAATGGCATCATGATTACTTGATGCGCCATCTTCAACCACAGGTCGCGACTTCACCCCTTATCCCCACATTCCACGTAGCCTCCATGCGATAAGTAAGCAATCTGTTGTGGGTCTGAGTTTCTTGTTCTCCGTTCCCCGTTTTTGTATTCACCTCGCGACGTGATACTCACATCTAGTGCTTCTACTGGCCTCCCTTTTTTGGGCGGAAAAACCGGCGTCAGCTCGGCTTCCCGACGCAATGTGGGTCCTGCGTGGATACCCCCACATTGGTCCAGTCAATATCTCGATGCACATCGGAGCTGTACAATAAAAAGTCGTGTATTTCGTAGATAAAAATGTCTGCAGAAATTGGAAAGGACAGTAAACAGGTTATATGGGAATGCCAAGTCGTGTATGAGGCAAGTATGAAGCGATGGGTGGGTGGGCAAGCAAAGTGGGTATGAGAGAGCACTAGAGTCGCGCCAGACGGTCGAGCGGGGGCAGAGCAAGAGGTGAAATATATTGAGCCCCTGTCTCGACTGTCTCTGATCCGCAAACCCTGCTCTCGGCAGAACTCGTTCCTTGGTCAACCGAGAGCGTCAATTTTTATGACCACTTGTTCCTTGCGTTGTTGCCACAACCTGATTTTCGCGCTTAGCCGGCTGGTAGGGTCACTAGCCTCCACCTCTGCAAAAAAGATTCGGAACCGCTCCCTTGAAGCAATGCCTACCTCCGTACTACCGCAGGGAATAACGATACCTAGCCACCAGGACCGACCATCGCCACGACTGTGTGATTAATTGCTGTTTGCCTGTAACCTCTCAGTAGTTTTTGTGTTGAAACAACGCGATATTAATGTTCATCAGCCGTAATAATGTAGCGCAAAAAATATGTGTCTCGCCCAATTGACGATCCACACATAGAAATACAGGTATGTGTACAGGAGGAATTCAGTCATAGAATACAAGAGCTCGGAGCTCGATAGACTCGCGGAGAGGCGCGCCCTCCGGAGTCGCTGGGTCACTGAACGCCGTATGAGGAGTAAACAGCGCGACGCTCCCGTCCTGCTGCGAATCATAACTGCAAATCCACAGTGAATAACGAGCTCAGGAACGATGAGAGCTGGGAGAACGCACCACTTGATGAGAATCAGCTCCTCGGGTGTCACCCCCGAGAAATACGTCCACCGCTGCCTCGGGTTGAACTTCACGCCAAACGTCTCGCCCTCGCGGTCGGGGTACACCAGTGCGACGGGCAAGACGTCGTTCACGGGGTCGACGGTGCGAAAGTCGCACAGGGCGAGGGGCCAGTCGTCCGCAGGGTGCGAGATAGGGCGCCAGAGGTTGATGATCTGGAACCGCTTCTTCAGTAGCGCGGGGACGTCCTCGGCGGGCAGGTGCCGGTGGACGCGCGCCACGGACGAGGCGTTGGTTTGGTCGATGTGCGTCTGCGGGACGGGCTGGCGGCGGCCTGGGCCGTCGTCGAGTTGGTCCGGGCGGCGGCGGCGAATGGCTATGTAATATACAATTAATTGAGTTTGAACATAAGACACACTGACAAGGAGGGGAGACGCACTGTGGTCGAACAAAACGACTCGACTGGCCCCAGTGAGCTGCTTTATGAGTTCGATGCTCTCGGGGTAGTACTCCTTCTCGACGTCGGCGTCACTCGTAAACGCAGTGTGCTTCGCCGGATGCTTGAACAGCTGGAAGCCGGTAGTGTCGAGCGTCGCGGAGGATTCGTTGCCGCGGAGATTGTGGATGGTGATCTCCTTCTCCTCGAGGGTGAAATTCCGGTCGCGGATCCCGGTCTCGGCTGAGCGGTTTATGCTCTGGTAGGCGCGCGCCCCGTCCTCAGGAGGGACATAGAAGTTCAGAGAGCCAGTGGTAGAGGACGACGAAGTTATGGCCATGGGAGTTGTAGGAGGGACGATGATGAGACTGGTGAGAGACGAGCCCTCCCGTCGCCGTATATAAAGGTCTGGACACACGCAATCCACTGGTCGCCATTGCGTGCTCGCTGACCAAAAGGAACGCTTACCAATTCTTGAGGTCATTTGACAGGCTATAGTTGTTCCAGCGCGGACACACACCGTGACACACGGCACCAGATGTAGTTAGTAAGGAGGGCCGAGAGGATTGGTGAGGACGCTTATTCGGGTGTGCCGGCTTACTCTGAGCGTGAATTGCGCAGCTCTCTCGATTTATTTCAATTTTAGCCGCGTTCTGCCGAGGTGAGAAGCAACCGGGTGCACGGCGTTCATCTCCGGCGTTTTGCGCGATTTGAACTGTCTAATGTGAGAGTAAGTAACTGGTAAGTTTTTTTTAACTTACGAATAGGTGGAGTTCTGTGAGGGGACTGGGACAGTTTACCAAAGGTGAATTTTGCTACTATGGTGTCCAGGGAACAAAAATTGCGACTCGTCGAAGACAAGCTACATAAGCCGATTCCGGGATAGGCCTTACCATTACCAACTATGTCAACCTACCTGCGGGAATGCGGCCGATGAGTGTTAAAAAAGCACGTAATCAAACTGGTTGATAGTCGGCTCGACGGGCGCTCACGGTGAGCGCGTGCCCGTCCACGGAGACACGGAGGCGGCGTTGATAAGACGGAGGCCGGTGTTTCATGACGGACGACTAGGATATCATATCAGCACAGCGCAGATTGGAGTCGATTAAACTGGGGTAGGGAGTGAGGGAGGGAGGGATAGGCACGTCGAATTAGGGTGAATACCACCACCGCCCAATCCGTTGATCCCCGCCCAGTCCGGGACAAGCTCGGGCGAGCTCTCGATGGGCTTGCCCTGCGAGTGCGTTTGAGTTGGGGATAATTGTAAATGGTGCAGAGAGGAGAACACACCCTCAGGTACGCCAAGCGCCGCTCATCCGGCAGGCGCGCTCTAAAGGTCCGCCATGACGGGTGCGTGGTCTGAGGTGTAGGGCGGAGAGAGGCGGTCTTGCGATCCGTGGCCATGGATGACGATCGCGCCGTGGAGGCAGACGGCCGCTGCGACGGTCAGAATTCAGAATATATTGAGTTGGGGGCAGGGTAGTACGCACGCGTGTGTCCACTATCGGATCGCTCACTGACACCAGGTCGCCGTCCCGCCGCCGAGGGTAAAATTGTTGAGTAAGGTCGCGCAAGGCGGCCGCATTTGTAACATACACCTGCGAGGGTTTGAGGGAGGTGCATAATCAAATCGAACGAGGAACCTACCAGGATGCGTTCGTCAACGTCGGCCTCGATTACCGGGCTAGGATAGCGGCCATTCACGACGGTGAGGTTGCCACTGACTCAGACACCGTCCACTGGCGATACACTCGCGTCTGCGGCGTTGTGTCGACAGCGATGACCGAGCCAGGAACTAAGGCATCTTGCGGCGCAGTAGAATGAACTGTCTTTGTTTCGCCGCCGCCGATTGCGGGCCAAGAAGGAATCCAAAAAAAAAAAGCAAAGGTTGTGCGAAGGGGATGGCTAGACAGACGAGTGCGGCGGCATAGACACATTTCCAGTACGGGGACCCAACGGTGAGTGGCTTCTACTCCAGGGTAGCGCTGTTCCAGGTGGCTAGCAGGGGCGTCGGTGCGCGAGGCTGAATCGGCCATGAGTGTTGTTGCCAAAAGGCCGATGGCTGTGTTCCATCATTACGTTCTCGGATCAACCCGCATCCTTGTCTCCTGCAACGATGGGCAAAATCGCAATTCGTGCCCAGCTCTCATTTCCACTTGTTCAGACCCTCCCATACTGAAACGGTATTTTCTAGACGACTTCCTTGTGTCTAAAACCCTCCCAAAGACGACAAGATCCGCCATTTATTGGCGAAGAAGAAAGGAAAGAAAAAACCACGCCGCGCCGGGACGAAGCCTCGGTGCCGACATACCTACGGCCGACCTCGCAATATGGTGTCTGTGCTCTTCTGCTTAATTTCCCCAGATACTGCCTGGCGCGGTTCCGAGCAATCCTCGTGGACCAACCCAAAACCTAAAGTCCCAGGAAAAAGAAATTCAACAGGCCAAATGAGTCTTAGTTGTCGGGCCGTCTCCGCTGCTCTATGCAGGACCATCCCGCATTTATCCTAATCAGAACTCGGAACTTGTGTTGCGATTCTGAGCGAACAATCAGCGCCGAGCGGTAAGTATCAACGGGTATTCATTCCGTCTGTGTTTCACTCAAGGGTGTCCGATTCATCCGCCATTCTACAAGCTTCTCCCGGATCCTCAAGTCGCGTCCTTTGGGCTGACAACGTTAACGCTACACCTGTGCTCCAGCCGCACGGTGTCTCTACCCACGGGAACGATCGTCGATTCAACATCCATCCACGGCACTGTACTCCGCATCGAGGCGTACCGTCCCCGTCATTCGTGCGTCCAACCGCCAACTAATTACACCGAGAGCAAGATGGGCTGACATCTGCGCGTACACAGTGTTCAAGTCGGGGATTCCGGTACCCTTCCGTTCGATTCGGGGTCTGCCCTCTTTTTGCTGTGTTTTAAGGCTTTTTTACTTGTATTGACCGTTTTTCAGGCCGCTTCCAGTCGTCCGGTGAAGCTTTACTTACCTCTTCGCAGGGAGGGCCAAGGGAGATGGTAGCAACTAAACGACCATAACCACGCTCTTTTCACTCGGCTTTGGTTGATCCGAAGGTGAGGTTAGGATCCCAACCACGGGCACGCACTCGACTTGCGCCGCATTCAATGTTCACTCGAACATGAGCCATTCCCGTCTCGCATTTGGCCCACATAACCCTCGCCCAGATTGCTTGTGTCTTGTCTTGACTCTGCACTCGCACTTGACTGCCCCTTTGCAGGTCGCTTCGAGGAGCACATGTTGAGAAGCGGCGCCGGCTCCCACAACCCCGCTCGTTCGATTCGCGCTTGGTTGATTCCACAACCGTGTTGCCTTTTTTTTCTTTCTTTTTTTCAGCTTACCTCTCCGAACCAGCAAAGACCTCGAGTGCGATACCTCCCTCCGAGTTCTGGATCCGTTCGCAGCTGAAAAAGATCTGCGACCTTTCGGTCCGCCACCGACCCCTCCAAACCTGGCCCCTTTTCGAATTCCGACTTTAGCTCAGTTGGAAGAGCATCAGACTGTAACTGGATACCACATACCGTAATGAGGGAATATCTGAGGGTCGTCTGTTCGAACCAGACAAGTCGGACCACTCTTTTGCTCCTCTTCTGCTTGAAGCGGCTTTTGAACTGCGAGTCGATGGGCGGCCATTCGAGCTTAGTCTCTTCGATGGGTGCATTTTCGGGCTGTAAGTAATCCTCATATCCTTCAACTCGAGCCCAATTCAGTTGACTTCCATGGATAGTGGATTCGAACTTGAACTTTTGGTCACCCCCTTGCCGAATTGAATGTAATAGTACAGTATGGCTGCCTGTTTTGTCTTTCTTTCTAGAACATGAATCATTCACGGACAGCTGAGCAAGCGGAGAACCACTGGTCCAGGCGCACAGGATTAGATGTCAGACCGTGTGCGGATTGTCTGGCTTACTCGGCAGTGAATGGATCCGAGGTTCTGCTGGTCACTGCAACTGGATACTGAGGAAGATGTCAGGTCCATATGACTAGCTCGTCGTTCTCGCTACTAATAATTTTTCGTTCGGAAATTGGAATGCCCGAATCAAGGCCCGAATGACCCTCCAGAGCGGTGATCATGATTGCAACGTGCACCCTGTTCTGTGGTGTTGACCTTCCATCCATATACTCAATTGCATCCCGCACATACTAAGTCGCACCGCAGACCCGCGTTCGCCCAAGGTAACCATGTGCCCTGGTCCATGTCATGTCTGGAGACTGGGTGCTCTCGGATAGGAAAATTGGCATGGAATCATATTGCATTCATATCATAGACTCATACTTAGTAGTAAATACAACATCCCATCTCTGGGATGTACTTGGGCACCACAGCCCATTTCTGCCCCTGAGATCAGTTCCGATTCCTCTTGCCCGCGGGACACCAGCAGGGCCCCCCCGGAAGGCAGGTACACCTCCCCTCGCTGCAAAGGATGTGAGTCCAGGTGCATGCTTCTCTGAAAGTTGAATAATTGGACATACGGTGGTGTGCGGGGAGCTTCCACCATAACAGGCATAGGTTGTTCAAGCTGTGGCACATATTGCGGGTGTTGTGGGGGCTGGAAATGGTTTCCAGGTTGCTGTGGCCGATATCTGTAAGGTTGCTGCCCCTGATATTGTGGCTGGCCCTGATACTGCGGCTGGCCCTGATGTTGCGGCTGGCCCTGATACTGTGACTGCCCCTGATACTGCGGCTGCCCCTGATACTGCGGCTGGCCCTGATGCTGCGGCTGGCCCTGATGTTGTGGCTGGCCCTGATACTGTGGCTGCCCCTGATACTGTGGCTGCCCCTGCTGTTGCGGCTGCCCCTGATACTGTGGCTGCCCCTGATATTGTGGCCGCTGTTGCGCCGGTGGGTGTGGTGCAGGGTGCGGGTGGTAGTAGTTCCTGGATCAAGAGTATTAGTTAGTCACTCAGTGTAAAGAGCAACCTACAGGTTTGTTTCCGGTGCTGGAAGGCGGGAGGTCGATGCGTGCTGCATAGGAGGAGGATGGCTCGGTCCTGGTGCTGACGGTGAGCTCCCTCTGCCAGTACCACGTGACCTGCTCCTAGCCTTCCGCTGTGCCCGCGTGACAAACGAGCAGAGCTTCGTGTATTTCGCGTCATCCCTGCCCTCCGCCTCCGCACGACACGGCCCGCATGCCCCACGACCTGGGTTCTCGCAGCTGATGCCATTGATGGCACATCGCTCGCATGGCGAGTGACGCTCTTTCAGCCAGGGCGCCCAGGGCGGTGCGTTGTGCGATGAGTTGTCCCAATGAGGTTGCTGAGCCATTGTGTGAGAGGGAGGAGAAGATAGAGAGTGCATTGAAGAGCACCCCTCTTTATACCCTAAATCCAGTCGGCGGATTGGAGTCATACTTCGAGGACGGTCTGCTTTCCGACTCAAAATTCCAAACAATGTGAGTTGTGAGTCGTTTGGAGAATGCCGCGGTGATTGTTGAATTTAGCACCCAGTTGAAATGGGCAATCTCAGACGACGCACTGTGCCTGTGCACATTCACCTCGGGACCACAACACAGCAACCACCCATTCAACATGCGGACTTATTTTCAACGCCACTCGATATGGCAATCGTCGGGGTTTCTTCCCACGGTTGTGTTATTTGCAACGCGAATCTGACTTGCCCCTGCAAATCCTCCTATTCATCCGGTGTCTGTCGCTCTTGCTTGATATGCCGGCTCTCAATTTTGAGTCAAGTGCGACAGTTGTGGGTCCAAAAGGTGTGTTGGCTGTCCGTTCACAACGGGAGTGCACCTGCGAAGAGATTTCGGGGTCTCCTTATTTGGTAATGCCACTGCAAATCCTCCTATTCATCCGGTGTCTACCGCTCTTGCTTAATATGCCGGATTTGAAGTTTTGAGTCAAGTGCGACAGTTGTGGGTCCAAAAGGTGTGTTGGCTGTCCGTTCACAACGGGAGTGCACCTGCGAAGAGATTTCGGGGTCTCCTTCTTTGGCAATGTCACTGCAGATCCTCCTATTCTTCCGGTGTCTACCGCTCTTGCTTAATATGCCGGATTTGAAGTTTTGAGTCAAGTGCGAGTCTTGCGACAGTTGTGGGTCCAAAGGGTGTATTGTTGGGTGTCCGTTCAACACGGGGTCACCACTTGTGCACCTGGAAGGAAATTTCGGCGACTCCTTGTGTGGTATTACCGTCTGCCAAGGTTTGAGCCTCCATTCTCACCGCTGTCGAGTCACCCAAAGCTCCGTCCGGGTTTTTAAAAATTCCCTGGTGCTGGGAGGGCGAGGACCGAGTCCGAATGCTGTCCAGGAACAGGGAAAATATGGACTGTGGTTCAGTCATACTCAAACCACCTTCGTGCGTCATTCAATTGCCTTCGAGCGGGGCAGTTTATCGACAATTCCATAAAGGTCAAGGCCGGAATATTAACTTATTAAGGGAACGCGGCTATGATATATCGCCGCAGGATCCCTCTACTTCCATCTACGCCCTCAGTCTGATTTGGTTCCCCCTCATGCACCACCAGCAGAGTTATACGCATCTATCAGAAGCTTGAGGTCAAGGAAATTCACACCGAAATCACACGGAAGATCGCAGGTGAGGGGGAAACACGAATTTCTGGAGCCCAGAAGAGGTAGATAATTTCCCGCTGCGAATACAGGAGGCCGTACGAGCCTGGAAGGACCGGCTAGGAAGTCGATATCACCTCCGGGGAGAGGACTGGAGGGCATTAGGCGCACCACATAGTTTATCTCATCCCTCCCCGCCCTTCAGCTTCAATCGACCACTTACAATCAGATGTCGGGGAGTTGGCGAGTTTTCCAGGCCCACTATGGCCTATAGCGTGTCACATATAAGTTGATCCTCGTCGTGAGATGCGTTGGTGCACCGCCAGGCTGCCGCAGAGTCGCCCAAGGTCGATATTGAAGTGGCGGACGTGGGCGGTACATAAGCGCCAGATCGGCAGGAAATCCTCAAGCAGACAGCTCTGCGTCCAGGGGGATCAGTAAAGAACCGTGTGGTTGTCGCCTGAGTGAATGTGAACCCAGCAGCGTCTCGTAGCCGTTGTTTGCGGTGATGATCAGAGACAAGGAGGAGGATCCCGGTGTCCCACGCTCGGCAGACCCGGACATCTCCGTATGCGGATCAAAATCATTCTGCCCCGATGTTCATGCTCGTTTGCTACCTCCGAAACGGTTCCGATGAAACGAAAAGGTGAGAAAGTAAGCTTTCAATCTGTAGCGTTGAGGGAAATAGAAACGCCCAAATTCCCGGGTCACTTATACAGTTATACTCGGACGCTCGGTTTTCTGCACACGTACGGTTCCACTCGTGTGGACAAACGACCGCAGAGACCATCTAAGTATATTTATTACCCGCAAAATCACGTCGGCGACGGAAACGCATGGTCCAAACTAGAGTTTCGAGGCACTGCGTACGAACAAGTCGGCATCGCGACACAGACGATTCCAACCCTGCTTTCCCAACAAGATCAGTTGTACACGATAAGATTACGGGTGAACTGACGGACGAACCAGGCATTGAATGTGGTTCGCCGAGGTTCGCCGTCGGGAACGGGTGGGTCGAACTGTTCAACCATCTGTTCAACAGATGGATACTGTACATGTGATTGGTCGGTTTACGGTTTGAATCGAGAAGGTCCATTGCGGTCGCAGTTGATGACTGGATGAACAGGAGGGAGGGAAGTTGGATTGAATGGGCGCTGAATTGATGATAATCGGGGAGCCCACGCATCACGAGTCTGGGGATCAGTGTCCCCCACAGTCGCTGAACGATACAATTCAACATCCCAGCAAGCACGGGAGATCATCAAGCAATCGCCTACACAGCAGATCCGTGGATCGTTGGCGATGTCGATGGTTGAGATAATGAAGCGGAACAGAATCTGACTGATTTCATTGAGCCATGATATGATTACAGTTAATGCGATATCGGGATGTCCGCTGGGAGGTGGATTCGGAGTGCCGCAACCGATTGAACTTCGTAGTGGTTGAAAGTTAAATTCTGCATTATTTGTGCTCGGGAGAAGGACATAGGCAGCAATAAGCAGCAGCAGTCGCGACGGAACGATGACATTGAATTTGATACTGTAATTGAATCAGTTTTGGAGTTCCGTATGCGATTCGCAGAAACGCGGAACGGATAAGATGTGGGGGACTAAAATCAACGTCACGAACTGACAGATAGCAGGATGATGGGAGACGATGCCTCACTGGTTGGCGAGGGGAGGTTGAATTAGGTTGACTTGCAAATCGCCGGGGAGGATGAATCAACGGCCACCGCGGGAGAATAGGTGGCTTGAACCATTAGACGGTTGGGAACTGAGCCGTGAGGGCGAGGTTCTATTGGGGTGAGCCTATTGGGGACCGGTAGCCTTAGCAGAGCCGGCATTTCGTTTCGAGGGTGGAACTTCAAGCCAGTCGAGGTGAGGCGTTCACCAAGGTTCCCAACTCAACACTGTCGCGGGAAGAAGCTGAGGCTGATAAGCACCGACCTGATCGCCTCGACTCACTTGGCGATGGAACGACCGGAATCTGGTCGTTGAACTGGCATCAGCAGTATTTTGGTTGAGCAACTCGCATAGTACGAGTACCCTTGCCCCAGAAGTCGATAAATTGATCACGACTCGCCGGTTGTGTGCGGTTGAATAATCTTCGGGCTCGGACCGCCAGAGAGCGGCTGTGATGGCCCGGAGGACAGCGGGGAACCAGAGAACAAGTCGCAATATTTATTGAACCAAGCCAAGTCGAGTCACTCCATCGTCGCTATAGTCAACAGACATCGGCCCCGCCGCCCCAGACAGACGAGGCCACGTCCGTAACCTACACGATCATCTTCGAGTCCGGAACTCAGTGAATTAGAATTTGAACCACAGAGTCCGAGATCGCCGGTACCGCCGTCGTCAACTGGTACACAGTGCGGGGTAGAGCTAATATTGGGCCGGTAATCGGGTTTGTCTGCAGTGTCGGAGATCCTGCCAGTGACCGCAGGCGCAAAACGGAGCCCATCCCCGGCCGAACGTGTTCACAGGACCAATTTTTGGGGGAAGATCTAGCTACCCTAGGCTGAAAAGGGTCGAACGACGAGAAACAGGCAAACTCGGAACTTGTTCCTGCGCAGCGGAACAGAATGTCTCCCAGATCACATCCACAGAATCACGCTCTCCAAGAGACCGAAACCGCAACAGACCTCCTTGTTGGATTGGGGTTGTGTATGTGTTGGGCGTTATCAGATGACAGATATAAGTATACCGACCCGGGGGAAAAGAGCGTCGCCAGCGTGAGGTTCGCATTGCACGAGCCAAGTTGCCAACCAGCGTAGAATTCAGTATCACACAAGTCGAGCCGAGACCGAGACCGAAACTGAGATGAACCGCGTCCATAGTAGCTGCCAGGAAATGGAGTGAAATGGAGTACGTACCAGGCTAACGTAGCGGAAATGGAGGGACTTGAGCCTTCGGCGGATCCCGTCCTAAATCACCGCCCACAAAATCACAAGCACGGGTTCTGAGGATTCGGGAGCCGCGGAGGCGGAGGCGGAGGCGGAGCTCCGTGGGTTGCTATTCTCGTAATGCGCGAATTGTGCTAGCGCGGGTGGTGGTTGGAATTTGAATGGTGAAGTTGAAATTTGCCGAGGACCCAAAGTAGACATTTGTTTTTGCACCATCAATTGCGCGTAGGGCACACAGGGCAGCGCAAGCGCCAAGAGCGGGGGTTTACCAGCACAGACGCTGTCGGATAGTATGACCTCGCAAAGAGCCGCCACATTTCCAGAATACCGGCACGCCCACGAAAGCACGGCGTTTGAACGAAACGGGAACAAAGCTCCTTGTTGTAATTGTTGTTCCACGGATCCGCGAATGAATGGCCCAGGTTCGGGTTCGGCCCTGAGGTATAGACAATTGGGCATTGAGTATTGATTGCTGGGGTTGGAAGTCTGAGTTGAAATTCAATATTTGAGGTTGCCGAGCTATCGACGGACCGAGAACACCGAGCGAGGATCAACCCAGACAAGGTTCCCAGATTACCGGTGCACCGCGCCCACAGAATAACGGCGTTCGAGCGAGACGGAAACAAAGCTCCTTGTTTCCTTGCTGGGACGGGCTGGTTTGGATCGATATCCCGAGTTCGAGACGGACAAGGGATGCGCTGTTCGTGTACCGGATTTGTCTACACGCCTCGAAGGCGGGGTGATTACGGCGATAACTTGCTGAAACAAAGCCCCGCGGGTAGGCCGCGGGTAGGGCCCAAGAAATGGGAGCGAGCGAGGCGACGAGCAAGATTACCGGTACCGGTCGTGCCCACAAAATCACGGCGTTCAAGTTCGAAACGCTAACAAACCCCCTGGTTGATTCTGTTGTGCTTTTCTTTTTGACTGGCGTTCGAAGACAATAAGGAAGATCCACGGCATCAATGGCAGGTTGTTGGTAACGAGATAGAGTTGGAGGTGGAGCAGGCAGGTAGGATTGATTCATTTCCCAGCTAACGCGCCCACAGAGTCACGGCGCTCGTAACAACACGAGCATCCTTGTTCTTTGGATTGATTGAGCTGATTCCAGAACCCAAAGCAGAGCCGACCGAACAAAGGAGACGGGATATCCATTTGAAGCCTGGATTCTGGGACCAAGCCGAGGCAAGGGGAGACGCGAATTATGAGCGAGGCGAAATTCAGGCGCGGGCAAATTGACCCGGAGTGGACGAGGGATGTATGCGTGCCGTACGACGAGCGGCGCGAAATGAATTGGGGGGGCGTGAGGTGAAGCGTCGATGGTGAATTCCCAGATCCTCGGTTCCAGTACGTGAGTCGTGCCCACAGAGGCACGGCGTTCGAGCTCGAAACGCTAACGAAGCCCCTGGTTGATTCGGTTGTGAAGTTTTTTCTGCCTGGCATGGAAGGCCGGGTTCAGAAGGAAGGAAGAAAGGAAGGAAGATCGAAAGCATCAATTATTTGCGCGTTGGTTCAAGGTTGCGAGGCAGTTGTAGCCTTCCCCAGAGCATGGATGAGCACGTCGCGCCGGCTCAGGACAGAATGAATCAAGAAGGGAGTCGCAGGCCGACGAGACGAGACGAGACGCGATTAATTCAACAAGCCAGTCGCAGCGAATTCCCAGATTATCACCTCCAGTACGTGAGCCGTGCCCACAGACAGAATCACGGCGTTCGAGAGTCGAAACCCTCCTGGCTGTGTTGTGTGGCGGTGGCACCATGTCCGAATATTTATTTTGGGGGCGAGGGCCGGCACTGCGACAGAAGCCATTCGAACCATCGATTTGCCGTACTTTGAGCTGGTTTACGGGTGGGACCAAACTAGTGGGGGGTTGGTATTGATTGATCATAAGTTGGTTGAATTGGTGGGTTGAATTGGCGCTCGAACCGCCTGTTGTGATCTTCTGGATGGATTGGATTCTGAATCATTGGAAGATCGACAGCATCATTGCGTCGTACGCTTTCAACGTTGACGAGATAACGCGCCCACAAAATCATGGCGACCGACAGAAATCAAGCAAGCAAGTAAGCAGGCGTCCAAGACGGAATTTATTTTAAATCTAGCCAGGCAGATGAGGGAGCCGAGACGAGACACAGACGCGGGTCACCAGAGTGCGAGAGACTTCATCGAGCCGGTGCGGAGTATTCACGCATCATGCAGGAGTAGGTAAGTATTTGCGAGCCCAGCTGCGATCCGTACTGGCCTCGGACCCAGCAAGTTGTTGAATTCCCAGATTACCGGCGGCGGAAGGATAACCACAAAAAGAATAACGGCGTTCGAAAGGCTAACGAAACCTGCTTGCTGTGTTGAACGGATCCGCGAAGAGAAGAGTTGGCTCGCACCCCACCGCGGCCCTGCGACAGAAGACAATTTGAGGACGGCAGACAATCCAGCTTCAATTTTTTTTCCGGGTATGTAGGACCGAGCCAGCGGGGAATTGAATCGAATTGGTTGAATTGACTTGGCTGGCGCTCGGCCGCCTGTTGTTGTTGAGAACTTCTGGGTTGATGATTGGACCGGAAGATAGACACAGCAAGTAGCAGATTACGCGCCCACGAAATCAGAGCGACCGGAACAAATTGGAAGCTGGAAGTTAGTGTCCGCTCCCTGGTTCAGATATCCCGGGGGCGAAAAGCAAGGACACGGAATTTTAGGACCTAGCCAGAGGAGATACGAGACGCAGACCGCCGAGAGTCCTCGAGTGCAGACATTGGGCCAAAGCAGTAGCAGCAAGGAATTGCGAGCCGAGAGGAAGTGTGGCGTCATGGATCCGCACTCGCCTCAGAACGAGCCCAGATTACAGGTCACGCCCACAGAGAGAACGGCGTCCGACGCGCCCGAAGCGCTAACAAAAAAACCTGCTTGTTGTGGTGGCGTTCGAAGATAATACCCGGACCCGGCCCTGGCGCCTACGACAGAAGACAATCCACGTTCGATTTAATCTGATTCGAGTTGAGTTGATTCACGGCGGGGGTGGGACTGACAGATGAAGCGCAAATTGAATTGGGTTGAATTAGCGGAAGATCCAACGTGCCCACGGAATCAAAGCAACCGCAACAAATTTGAACGAGCGCACGCAGGCGAGTAAGTACTTATTATCTTGAAGCTGAGGGAACAAAGACGGACGTCGACGCAGGGCTCGCAGATACCCAGAGTCCCGGCGGCGGCTTGACGAGATCCGCCCTCCGCCGACGGTGCGTATGTATGTATGTTTGGATCTTGGAAGGACATAGCATTTCATGGAATGGAATGGAATGGAAGGACGCAGTACGGAAGGTCGTAAGTAAGGAAAAGAGAAGAAAAGTACAAGGCAGGCAGGCCTAACTCCGCTGATCGATAGCATCGAGATCGATCGATGGATGGAAAGTTCTGTTCTGCATCCGTTCTGTTCTGTTCTGTGGCGAGGCAGGGAGTGGGAACGGTGGTGGAGTTTGGCGCTTCCCGGCGTCCTGGGCTGGTGGGCGGGGTATGCGCTCGTCGGGGGACGAGGGCGATGAGGGTGATGCCAAGAGCAGTGATCACCAATCAGGAGAACTGCCGCCCGGTACCGCCGCCAATTACAAGGATCACAAATCACAAATCACAAATCGACAACGTCGATGCAAAGTCCGAGTCGCGGTCCGCTGTTCGCAGGCCGGGTCAAAGATGGCCTCGCGCATCCATCAGGTGGTTGGTTGGTGTACTTTTTTTTGTCTATCTATCTACGCCCGTTCCCTCGCTGGCAGATGGCAGATTATCAGCCGGGGCAGTGGGGTGTGTGATTCCGTCTGTTCTCGTCCTTGTTCTTTTCTTGCATTCACGGTGGTTATATTCGGGATTGGGGGCGTCCAATGGAATCTGATGAAGGAGCACCGCCGAGCACAGGGTATGTAATGAATTGGGGTGGGCGGAGCATGTGGGCTAGCGAGGGAGAAGCTGATGGCCGAGCGATCCGAACTGCGGCGCTGGGAACGCCGTGCCTGATCCATCCCGAACCACCCTGATGACCTGGCGAACCGGTTCACCTCCCCAAAACTCCTTAAATACGCCCGTGAAATCACGGCGATGAGATCGATCACCCCCAACACCCAACGGAAACAAGACACTTGTAGTGGATGCCCCACCGCGTCCCAATGGCTACAACACAGACCCAGCCCCAGCCGCAGCCCGCGTACCCGTACGCCCCGCCCCCCGCGCCGCCGAGCAAGCACCGCAAGTCGCCCTACGACCGCCGCGCGTCCCCGCCCCCCATCGCCACACTCCCCACACACTCCGGCTCCCCGTCCCCCTCAGACCGCAGCGCAGTCTCCACGCCCCCCGTCGGCGCACCCGCGCGCCGCGCCTCCCCTCCTCAGTCTCAATCCCAGTCCCAGTCGCAATCCTCCCAGTCGTCGCAGTCGCAGGCCTCGCAGCCCCAGCAGCCCCAGCAGCAGCAGGCCCCGCCCCAGCACCCCCCGCCGCAGGCGCACCACTACGCCGCCTACGACATGCAGCGCTACCCCCCAGGGACGTACATGTACGCCCCCCCACCTCCCCCCGCCGCGTACGGCCACCACCCCGACCCCCGCTACGCGCACGACCCCCACGCCCACCCCCAACACCAACAACAACACCAGCCCCCCCCGCCCGGCCCCCAATACGCCTCGCCCTACGGCGGGTACGTCCCGTACCCCCTCCCGGGCACCGTCCTCAGCGCGCCCATCGCACAAGTTGGGGGAGGGGGCGCAGGGGGCGGAGGGGTGCAGGTGGTGCACACGGACGACGCGGCGACGAAGTTGAGTGATAGGGTGAGGAGGCGGTGTTTTAATTGCTGTACGACGGATACGAGTACGTGGCGGAGGTCGAATTTGAGTCCGGGGAAGGTGGTGAGTCGTTTGCTGCCTTTGTCTTCCCTCCCTATTCCTACTCCTATTCCTACGTCTATGATTGGGCTAACGACGCGACGACGCAGCTGTGCAACAAGTGCGGGCTGTTTGAGCGCACGCACTCCCGCCCCCGCCCCGAGCAGTTCCCGCACAAGCGCGGCCCGCTCGCAGCGTCGACGTTGCGCTCCCGGTCGCCTACGCAGGGGGTGAGTGGTTCCTTCTTCCCTACCTTCCCTGCCCTTTGTTCTTCCTCTTTCGTGTTGTTGTGCGCCCATCCGCCTCGCCGTGCCCTCCCATTTTTCTTTCACGCCCACGCCGGCGCCATACCCTTCGAGTCCCACGCCGACGCCACGCCCACGCCACACCCTTTGATCCCCGTCCGTACGCGGTCGGCGGCGCACGGTGACGTGGGCGTCGTGTGGGCGTCGTCGTCTGGATTTCGTTCTCGCGTGGCGCCACAAACCCACCTATCCTGTTGCGCGTCGCGTCGTCTGCATTCCATTCCCCCGCATCCTTCCGTCTCCATTCTATTCCCTCGCAACCTCCCTTCTTCATTCCTCCCCCGCCGCCAGTCATATCATACCCATACTACGACGCGCTGTCCCCAATATTGTCCCGCTCGCCGATTGTTGCGCGTTGGCGCGTCGGCGTGGGGCGTTTCCATTCCATTCCCTCGCATCCTTCCCCCCATCCTACATATCTCGGGCGCGTCGCGTCGGCATCTTCCCATCGCCGGTGTTTATTCGCACACCATGACGCGCTATTCCTGATATCGTCGGCGGGCGGCGTCTTTTGATTGTTGCGCGTTGGGGTCGGGTCGGCGCGTCGTGTCGTGGGGCGCTTCCATTTCATCCTTCGTTTCTCTTGCGCCTGTCTTGCTACGCGGTCGGCGGCGTCGCGTCTGTGGGCGTCGTGTGGGCGCGTTCGCGTCGTCTGCATTTCATTCCCTTCTTGTGTCGCGTCGCGCCGCAGCCCATTGACGCGCTATGCCCAAAATTGTTGTGCGGGGGCGGCGGCGGGCGGTTGATCGCCGTTTTGGTTGTTGCGCGTTGGGGTTGGGGTGGGGGCGCTTCCATTTCATTCCTTCATTCCATTTCCTCGCATTCTTCCTTTCATATTGTCCGCCGTCTCCATTCTTCATTTCCCTCGTCCTACTACCAATACGTCCCCATGCTAACTCGTTTGTCTCTTCCTCAGGGAGCCCCACACGCCCAACCCCAACAACAGCAACAGTACCAGCCATACGCCCCGCCCGGCGGCTATGCTCCTCCGCCTCCCCAAAATTCCGCCCCGCCCTCCGCACCTCCTCCTCCTTCCAACACCTCCAATAACGCGAATTCCGCCGGTGCGCAACAGCCAAAAGAAAACGGCAGCAGCGTCCCCAACACACCCAACCCGAATCCGAACGGGAGCGCGCCATCCCCCCGCCTGCCCGGCGTTGATTCCCTCAGGGGAAGTGGAGGAGGTGGAGGCGCGGGTGGGGGGAGTGGGGGGAGTAGGCCGGGGAGTCGGGGGGGGAGTCGGGAGCGGGATTGAATAAAATTGGCGCAGCTGATGCGTTACTTGTGTTGAGGTTTTTCTTTCTATTTCTGACTCGTCTGCTATTGACACTGTATTCCGTTCCGCTTGTACACTCGCTCGTCAATGATACCATGCTTATATGCTCCGCTACGATACTGTGACTGCTGCTTTGATATATTCCCGTTGTCTCGATACCGATGATACCTTGCTACAGACTCATTAGGGTACGGATATATATGCTGCGCTAGATCGCGATTCAATAAAATGAACGTTGGTTTGAACTCCGAGGCGTTGACTAAGTTGGTTGAATTTCTCAACGAGAAGCGCGACGAGAGGCTGAAAAAACTGTACTTACCTGCCTACGCTTGGTGGGGTTGGATTTACGACGAGAAGGAAAAAGAGTTCATAACGCATATATGACCTGACTCCGGCTCGAACGGGCGACGCCTCCTGCGACCCAAGGGGGTGCCGAAAAGTTGGAGATGGAACATACGCTGATTTGGACATAAAATGAAGGCTGGCATTACGAATATGACCTCCAAAAGTTTCCCCGACCAACGGTTCAAAGGATATGGGCATTTTCATTTGGCGTGATGGACTTCCTTTTCGAGGTGATGGATTACCATAAAAGGCAAGATTCTTACGTAAGTATTACGTTGGTTGGTTCAAGGTCGGCGGATTTTTTTTTCGTAAGTTGCGCGGATTCAACTCACGAGTCGGGAAAAAAATGAAAGAAAAATATTGATTATTTTTGAGACAAAAGTGGGCATAACTTTCAAACTACGCATCGGACAAACTTTTGGACTTCAGATTCGGATTCCCAGACCTCATTTCCACCCGAAATCAGCGTGATATACTTTTCTCACGTTTCGGTACCCCCTTGTTGGACCTGTTGATGTAGGAAGGGTGGGGACGGAGTGGGCTTCGGGTGTTCGCATGCGACTGAAATGTGGGAGGCTGGGTGAGTCTGTGGCGGAAATATATCTCAGAGGAAGCGCGTTGGTTTGCAATTTCAGTTCGGAGGGGTTGAATTCACCAAGAGGCGCGCCGTGAGGAAGAAAAAAGGAATGCCCGTCAACATATATCACCCGACCCCGGATCGAACGGGAGAGGCCTTCCTGCCACCAAGAATCACAAAGGGACAGAGTGGGCTTCGGGTGTGTTTAACATTCTGTAGGAGGGCTCGATTTATGCCAGTGCGGGGTGAATTTATCCCTCGAACCGACGGGCTTTCAGCGCTTCAGCCTCTACTGACAAGGCGCGCCGCAAGGGGAAGATATGTGTCGAGAGAACGCGTATCGCCCGGACTCGAATCGAACGGGAGATGCCTTCTTCTGCCTGCTGTTCCAGCAGGAAACCGAGTGAGCTTTGGGTGTACATGTTCAAATACGAGGGGAATGGGGGAGGCTGGATGAGGTTTACTTTGCTGGTGCGAAAATATCAAATATCACAGGATGCGCTTTGGTTTGAGCGGCGAGGCGCGCCGCGAGGAGAAAAAACTACACCAGTATCTGTCATCACCCGACCCCGAATCGAACGGGAGACACCTTCCTGCCACTCAGAACTTCATGGGCAAGGGACGGCGTAGGCTTCGGGTGTTCTGATATGAATGAAATATGGGACGCCAGGTGAGATTTAATCGTCTGTGCCGAGAATATTGGAGGAGGTGATTTGGTTTGAGTCGAATGCTACCTGCGTATCAAGAGTCAACGAGGCGCGCTGCGCGGGAAAAAGTGGACTATACTCGATAAATCCCCGGCCCCGAGTCGAACGGGAGACGTCTCCATCCTGCCAGTAACTTTAAGACCCACAACGACGAGGGACAGTGTAGGCTTCGGGTGTTCGTTCCAATACAACCGAGCCGTGGTGGGGTTTAGTTTTCCGTTATGAACAGGAGGAATTGGTTCAAGTTCAGTGGGGTTAAATCGACTAAGAGGCGCGCTGCGAGGAGAAAAAAAAATCCTAAAAACCTATATCACCCGAGCCCGAATCGAACGGGAGAGGCCTTCCTGCCACTAAGAATCACAAAGGGACTGAGTGGGCTTCGGGTGTGCTCTACATTCTGCCGTAGGAGTCGATTTATGTGAGGGTAAATTCATCCCTCTACCCGACGGGCTTTCAACCTTGACAGAATTGAGCAAGAAAAAGCCGCAGGCACCATTCTAAGACCCAACCCCGAGTCGAACGGGGGACACTGCCAGACAACTAGGCTTTGAGTGGGTTTCACGTTTGGTGGGAGGAGTCAATGTATGAGAGAGTGAACTCGCAGTTGGGCGCTTGGGTGCGGAGATGGTTTGGTTTGAGCGTGGTGGTGCAATCTTCTCCCCTCGCCCAGATACAGAGTTAAAACGGACCTTCGAGCTTCTCTTGACGGATTGAGACAAACACAAAACATGGAGCTCCTATAGCTACTTCGTGAACCGATCCCGAATCGAAAGAGGAACACCTACCGCCCGCAGGTGAACTTTGGGTACATTCAACATTGTGCCCTCGCGGTTGATTTATGTAGGGCTGAATCTGGCTGGAGGTTCATTGACCCCATTCACGACGAAGTCTCGACCCCCTTAGCAAGAAAAACGAGAGACCTCTATTTTATGAACCGACCCCGAATCGAACGGGGAACACTTGCCCCCGCCGCGACAAGTATGTTCAAACCACTCAGCTTCGGATGTGTTCAATTTGCATAGAGTGGATCCGTGACTCTGGTTCACTTTTCTTGGATCCGACTCCGTTTGTCAATGCGAATGCGGACGTTCAACTTTGCGCCAGTTGACTCAGAGCAGAAAAAAAACTCCTCTGCAGACGGATCACCCTACTCGGGTCGAAGGGGACTGGTTGGCTTCCGGCCAAATATACATACATTTGTTGTAACAGAATAAGTAGGCTTTGGGTGTTCAAATTTATATCAATAGTACTGCAGTATTGGAGGCTGGGTGAGGTTCAAATTCTGCTGAAAATATTCCACGAAGGATATTAGATAGCTTAAATTTCCTTGACGATATGAGGCAACACCGGAGGGAAAGAATCGGGGAACGAGGTCACCACCCGGACCTGAATCGAACGGGCTTTGCCTTGCGACCTGTAGATGCCAGGCACCGACGGAGTGGCCTTCGGGTGTGTCGGAAGAGTAGATTTACGCGGGGTGAGTCGGGCACTGACTCTGCCATGGTTCAAATTTTTTGCTCTTGCCTCGATTCACGACGAAGTTTCGACGTCCCCGACGAAGTTTAGCAAAACAGCGGGAGACCCCGTACTATGAACCGACCCCGAATCGAACGGGGTATACTCGCCTCGGCGAGTGCCTTCGAACCAATGCGCTTCGGGTACTGCGTCCTACACTGTGTTCAGTCTAAGTATGTATGTGGTTAAGCTGGCGCAACTGACTGGCGCGGACCAGCCGCCGAATCACCCCAATTTATTCTGGTTCAAACTTGAGATAGACGAGATCATCCTCGTGAGGTCGAAATTTTGATGGACAAGAACAAAAAATATCTCGCCACAAGCCTATCACCCGACCCCGAGTCGAACGGGGACACCTGCGTTTAACTGCTGAGAGTCGGAACGGCAAGGACCGGTAGGCCTCGGGTGTGTTGATAAACCACTTATGACTTCCCCACCGGAAGAACACCACACAGGTCGTAAAATTCGGGTGGATGGGTTCAAACTCTGGGTTGTTAGTGGGTCAGTTGAAACTTCTTCAGAACGGGATTCTTTGGTTGAACTTCGTCGGCTTAATGGCGGCAGGGCCGGCGTTTGTTGGGCGCTCAAGGTTTGAACGACAACTGAACCTTACTTAGCCGGCAACAAAAGAATATTCAGTTGAGCCGTCCGGCGGGTTGTGAGTCTAGCTAACCTGACCTCGAGGGTTTTATTTTCACCAGCGACGAAAAAAGACTTTCCACTTAAACACCCGACCCCGGATCGAATCAGAGTAGGCATAGGAGCCGTGAAACTTGCGTCCTGTCCAGCCTGACGTACGGGAGTGCAAACCAAGGTTGAACGTGCGGCAGTTATCGGATTTTCAACCTCGTTGCGAATTCCAACAAGCCGGCTCTGCATCCGGTTCTTTGTCGCCAGAGCTGACGCATAAACGCACTCCACACGGCCGATTCCCGAACCTGTCAGCGCCAAGACGACGGCAATATACCTGCTCGTACGTACCTCCATGCGCCAATGCGGGACAGATTTTGAACGCCGAATGTGAGGACGCCGTTCCTCGGAAATTTGGGCTCGTGTTCTAAGTCTAGGAAGTGCAGGAAAACTCCGTCGTCGCTGGTGTGTCCGAGGAATACGGCGATGAATAGCGCACAGAGTCTTGCACGCCCTCCCGCGCGGGAGTTCGTGTCCTGCATCACACATCACCATCGCGATTCGATGCCCGATGGCAACAACAACGACGGATCAGCTCCGCCCAGGCTCGTGAAAAGTCCTGTCGAATGGGGGCAGCCTTCATTGAAATCAGGGGTTTCAAGCGAGCTGAGCTGGTTCGTTTCGCGCGGGCAAGGGCGATCCGGTATCAGGGTCATCAGTTCAACTGTTGCGGGAACCTCGGAGAAATCCAGCGGCCTGGAATGTGTTCTGGAATGAATGGATGAACGCCGAGATGCTTGCCTTCCCAGCAGATTTGGGCGCCGACCTATCTGCAGCGGCCCCCGAGGAAAAAACGGAGCGCCCACTACTCGGAAACACGGTAAACTGAATGCGGAGACCTGTCATAAGTGATGCGGTTACCCATTGTATTCCAGGACTTACCATGCCCTTGGGTCCGTGTGTCGAGATAACGTACCGTGCTCCACAAGGGAAGCCCCCAAAACGGATGAAGGAGGGAGAAAACAAGGCGCCCACAAATTGGGCTGCGATGGTTGATAATCAGCAGCGCCCTCGATGGGCGTCGGGATCCGCCTGATCCCGTCGGTGGCTGCGCGATGTATCAGATGAGGAGTTTATCCTCAAACTTGGCGTCGCTGACTGGCCAGAACGTTTTGAATTGAGGCGATGATATCACGATGGCGTGATCGATGTCGGAGATAGCCTCAGCCCGACAGTCGGTTCGGTTCGCCTGCGTTAGAACCGACAACAGCACCAGGCAGAGATGAGATGCGTACCTGGCGCTGTGAGGCTCAACCTTTTCTCCCGTTTGTTCTACGCTTCCACCTGATGCTCGAATCGCATTCAACGAACCTCGAGGAAATTTGGTAAGTCGGGGGAGGGCACCTCAGGCAAGGGGAGAGTCGCACCGCGATGTTAGGGGCAACAGCCTGAAGTCGAGTCCTGCACACACGGGCACACCAGCGAGCGCGGGAGAAGCCCTGCACAGCAGCTGTAAGATTATAGCTCTGCGACAAAATTATACATTACCTCGAGCGTCTTTCCCTACGCATTCTGCGGCCTCAGTCCAATCCCCCGCGGCCGCACAAGGGCGAGTTGCGGCTGGCAGAGTTTCGATATCAGTTACGTTTCTAGCTCGCTCGGCGACCTCACCGAATGATGAGCAAGCCCGCTCCCGCCGGCCGCGTTCCAGATCCCATCTTCGCGCTCTTAGCTCTTTCTTCTTGCTGTGGCGCATGTCTACAACTCGCGCCAGATAGACACTTGTACAGTGACAGACTGACTGGGCGCTGAACATTGGCTGAATACCGACCTAGACCGATCTAATGCCTGGTTAAATTTGCGCCGCTGTGGAGCTGAGGCTTGAACATACCCACGCGCGGAGACTGAGTTCCTGGCCCTGCTCTGCCCTGCTTCGGATTCCGTAACTCGTGACTTGCACTGATTCCGCGATTCCGTAGGACGCTTGAATTATCTGTATAGTAGTATAGTAAGTAGGGGATTGAATCGGTGGCAACAACCCAACATACCAGGAAGCAGCGGGAGATGACATGACGCATGATGGAGAATGGTGGGTATCACACTGCATTGCATTGCGACGGCAGATGGCCGCTCAATGAACGGAAGAGCTTTAATTGAATGCGATCAAATTTGGGGTGGGCGACTGCGAACCGAGTTGGTTTGTCGGTTCGACGACGGAACGAAGGAACAGGTGATTGGAACACTCACACTCACGTCGCCTGCCGAGGACGACGTACCACTGACTGGACTGATTGATTGTCAGCATCGACGTCGACGTGCGAGATGAGAAGAGGTTATCAGGGGACACGATCAGAACTGACCTGGCATAAACATTGAATACGGCGCCAGTCGGGATCCTAGCCTGCAGAAAGACAGAATGCCCGCTCACCTATCGGATTAACCAAACCCGAGTGGAAAGAGCGTGGTTATAGTCGTCTAGTTGCTCGCTACCCTGTCCCTTGGCCCTCCCTGCACATCGGATAACTTGAAACCTTTAACACGGTTAAGATAAATAATGAAAAAAAACCCGATTTGAACACGACAGCTGGAGGGCAGACCCCGAATCGAACGGAGGAGTGCTTTTGGAACTACCAGGGATCTTGAAGTTGTGTAAGTAATGGTTGGACGACGGGACGCACGAATGAGGGAGAAGGTACGAATGCGGTTCCGACCAAAGGTACGCAACAAGCCTGAGGATCGAAGGTTGTAGTAGAATGGCGCATGAACCGGAAGACTAACGACGGCACCCTCTGACATAGGTGCAGAAATACTGCACGAGTTAAAGAGTCACGCAGACGGAATGAATACCCGTTGCTGCTTACCGCTCAGCGTTGATTGTTCGCGACATAAGTTCCGAGTTTCGAGACCAAAAAAAAAAGAGGTGATCCTGGATGGATAATTAGAACAGCAGAGAAGGCCGGATGAGTAGGTAGTGAAATGCATTCGACCGACTTTGACCGCAGGCGGCGCTCCTGGGATTTTGGGTTGGTCCACGAGGCTTGTGCAGAACCGCAAGAGCTACTTGATATTTTGAGCACTTCAGCAGAGGAGCACAGACGCCAGACCGTGGGTGAGGTGCCAGAAGTAAAGCAACAAGTAAAGTTGCGAGCCACGATTCCTCGCGAATTTATCGCAGATTATGCGCTCTATTCGAAGAGAGTCGACGTGTGGGGCTCTTCCGAGACACCGTACAGTACTGTGAGATCTTGACAAGTGAAGACGAGCGCTGGGCACGGATTGCGATCTTTGGCCAGCGTGGCAAGAGACAAGGAGGATTGCGGATTGATCCGAGAACGTAATGATGGGACACAGCCATCGGTTTTTTGGCAACAACGCTCATGGCCGACTTGTGGCCGACTCAGCCTGGCGCGCAGACGCCGAGGAAGAGCCCGTGCTCGCAACGCGCACACCTCTTCGATAGAGCAGAAAGCCCATTGTTGGTCCCCCCACGTTGGCCCACGGAACCCTCGTCCGTCTAGCCCTTCGCATTTCTTTTCTGGATTTCTTCTTGGCCCGCGTTCAACGGCGAAACCAAGACAGTTCAGCCTACGTTGTAACATGCTCTTTGACTCGGGCTTCTATGTCGCCGCAGCGCCGCAGACGCGAGTCCACCACACCGGGGTGAATGACTGTTATCCTGGCCCGGTCATCGAGGCGAATGTGGATGTTCGCATCCTGGTATGTTGCCCGTTCAGCACATCATCGGCGTACCTGGAATTTCGCTCGGGCCTCGACATCCACTTCCCAGGTGTTCCTTCGACGACTCGGACTTTCCAAAACTTGGTGGATTGTTCATGCCTCAACGCCCATGGCCACGGTCAAACTTTCCCGGCCCGCTCGACTTACTTTGGCGCTGTATCCACGCCGCGTTCTACTTCAGGTCTGTTTCACCCTGCTCTCTCCCTTATTAGTGTTGCTACTGACCTCGTTTGCGCTTTCTCGTCCCCAGCCTGTCGAGAGGCTTCAACCTCCAGCGTTCGGATCGCAAACTCAACGCCGTCCAGCTTCAACCCTCATGTACGTTCGTTCTCAGCTGGGTCTGCCCATGTTGCGTTGCCTCGCCTGACCTGTTCCTTACAATATAGGCTCCCGAGGCAGCGATCTTGCGCAGGCCCCCTTGCTCTGCAGCCCCGCGCTCGCCGGCTTACGACGTACGGTGTCGCGTCCTCGCCCTCGCCCTCGCCCTCAATTTCAGCCATGGTATGCAACTCCTTTTCAACGTCTGCCTCCCATAGTTATCTCACTAACCATCCTGTAAGGTAGCATTAAATTTCGCTGTGTGAACCGATGCTTGACTGATGTTGTTCATCTTTTCCGCCTCGGTGCTGGGCCTTCAGGAAGCGTTGTGTTCGACGAAGGTTAGGTGCGGGATACATACATTACATCCGTTCATTCGAGCCACTCACACATCTACAACCAGTCTGTTGCATCAGTTTCAAGTTCAACGCCATGTAAGTTGAATTCCGAGGGTCTACCGAGTATCCCCGATAGCTTTTCGACCTCTGCTTTGACCTTGCCCAGGATAAAGAGGCATGGGCGTCGGTTCAATCCGCGAGAGTTGGGGCGCCGTCCGTTGACACGAGGTATAGATTGTGCTCGGGGTCTTTGGTCATTGCTCTTTACTTCGTAGTTATTAGGAATTCAAATTTGCAACCGCCCTCTTTCAAGTTTATCCGCCCAGAGATGGATACTTGACTCCGCCGTCGGGTCCCCGCAAAACCTAGTCCACACTGGATAAGACTCGGGATAAATAAATATTATGCTCAGCTAGGTCCCCTTTCGGAACGTGCTGTGAGTTCAACTTGATTCGTCCGTTCCTCTCATCCAGTTCTTGCGCAATTCCTGCGTTCAACTCTCATGTAGCTCAACCGACGCGGAAATCGTCAAGATCTCAACCCAGCTCTAATGATAAAGACTGACCGCATTTTCCTCCAAGTGCTTGACAGCCGTCGGTTCACTGCGCTCGTGTCTGGACACGGATAGACGGTGAATTTTACCCTCAGATTCACCCTGTGATTGTGTGCGTTGCCTGTACTTTAGCTGCTGGCTGCACTACCGATACCAGCACGTGGTGGCGCTCGAATCTGAGTCCAGGCAAGGTGGTGAGTCACTGGTGAGTCGTCGTGGCTTGGTTTTGTTTTGTTGCTGTTGAGGCGCACGCGCAGCTGTACAACAAATGCGGGCGCTTTGAGCCACGGACTTGCGTCCTCCCTTATCCGGTGGCTGTCGATGAATCAACCGTAGGATCAACCGTGGGAGCGATGGATTAAATGCGGCTGTGGTTCAAACTCCCCCGTCTTCGTGCTGCGCTGCCTCGGCAAGTCTATCAGAGCAAACAGCTTTCCAGCAATCGAAACTACTACAAACCAACCAACGACTCCTACAACAAGAAAAGCAGAAGATACAGGAACGCCGTGATTTCCAGCACGAAAGGTATATGAAGTCCGTCCAGCATCAATCGGCAACGTAAGTGGGCGGCAGCTCGTCGACCGTACGTCCGGCGGTCAGCCTAAGGCCGCTATCCGTGTGCACCAACGTGTCGGTGACACCATCGCCTCGCTCGCCGTGCTCGACCAAGGCACGAGTTTGTTCCCGCTTCATAATGGAGAGCGAACGTCCGAGAGACGCGGTGTCTGAGCCTGCGATACTACTCCCAGCAGTACTACTTCCAGCTCGCTGTTGTCTCAATTGCCGAACCTCCTCCTGCAGCAGACGGAATTGTTCCGCCGACACGGCATCCTGCGACGCTGGTTCGGACTTCCTTGTCGTAGGAACTGTGACCGCCGGAGACTGCGTGAGGAGGGGATTATCCGGCGGTGACGCAGATTCCTCCATCGCTGGAGTAGTTCGCTCCTTGGCGTGTTTTGCCCGTCGTGAGAGCATCCAGCCCACAACGAGTGCGAGAATCAACGCCGCTCCGCCAACAACGCCGCCCGCGATAGCACCGATGGGAGGCTTGTTATGCGAGGCCAGTACCGCAGCGGATCCGCTCGGGGTAGCGCCCGTAGAGCTCGATGTACCAATAGTTGTTGACGTGCCGGTGGTCGACGTTACCGTGTGCGAGGAGGCGACACTCGGGGTAGCACTGGTGGAGCTCGACGTGTCTATAGTCAAGGTTGGTGTATCCGAGGAGCTCGGATCGGGGTCATTCGAACTGTCTCAGATGGTCAATATTCGGAAACCTGTTCTGTATAGCGACGCACGTGTAGACAATCGAATCAAGCATGATAGGCCCGGTGTTCATGGACACGGTGTGCGGACCATTCGCAAGGTTAGTAATAGACCAGGGACAGTAGGAGTATTGAGGCGAGGTCAGAACTGGGAAAGCTGGGGTGTTCGGGAGGTCCTTTCCATCCAGGGTGATGAACTCGAGCGATACAGAGTCTGGATATCCAAGGGAATTCTTGCCGCCTCCCGCGCTGACCGTGAATCCATATATCGTGCCGACGGCCGGGATGGCAATGAATAGATAGATGTCGGTCCCTGCATACCAACGGTGAATGAGGGAGGGTTTTTTTTGACAGTCAGTATACACCCACCGGTGAAGCTGAACTCAAGACTGGAGGTCACAATTCCGTCCATATTGGTGACAGTACCATTGGAAAGACGGCTAGTGTCGAGTCCCAGTGCAACTGCGGACGCGCAGGACCCGCACCCTTGGTTGTAGGTGATTTGCGGACTAGTGTCGTCGACGGTGTGATTTGTCGGCACTGCATTCACCGCAAGTGTAAAGACAGTCAGAAAATGCCACAGGAATCGCATTTGAGGGGGCCAAAGAGGAAGAGAGCGAGGGAGGGCGGAAGTGGGTCGCCAGGGCAAGGGGTATTTTTTGTGGGTCCAGCCTTCGACGCAGCGTCCACGGTCCACTTGGCAGATGTCTGATGTTGGGCCGCATCGTTACTTGAGATCACCCGCCGAACCAGAGGAAAGGCTCATCAGAACATCCAACTAGAATGGAATCGCCGCTGGCTTGACATTCGCGTACCCAGGAGGTCAAATTTAGCGAAATTTCGGGGGAGAAGATTGAAACTGGACGCGCGCGGGAAGACCCTGGACTATGCGCAGTGGTTTGAGGGAATGGAGAAGTACAGTGAGAGTACTGATGGAAAGGCGGACGGTACGGGAACCGCATATGGGCGGCGAGGAGAAACAGACACAAAGTGCTTTTTTAAGCAAGACAGTTCCGCAGCAATGAGGTGCAGTGGTGCACGGGGCCGCAAACACGAAAAAAAAGACTCACATCCCAGTATTCCGTCCGCGAGCTCGAACAGAACTGGATATTCACATGTGGTGGCTGCCGCCAAGCGCTCCTGCGATTGATTCCTGTGGCATTGGGTTCAATAGTTGATTTGGAACAAGGAATATGAGATATGAACCATCCGAACGGACCGCGAGTCCGACAGAGTTCAACTGGAACGCAAGTCAGCCGCAACTGCAGGTAGGCAAATAGGCAAGGGAGTAGAAACGAGGAAGTACGTGCATCGAGGAGCAGGGATCAGAAAAATGCTGGACGGCATGGCCATGTTAGGATTCACCGAACTGTTCTCCAGGACGACATCACCGAGTTTTGCCCGGAGTTTTGTCATTCACAGCGCGACTCTAATTAGACACACACTTGCCAAAGCCAAGATGGTCGAAATTCGCTCCCCAATTCGCGGTCACTGACTTCAGTTATGAGCAAACGAGGATGGAAACTGGACAGCGTGCGAACCCTGCAGGGCACCCCCGCCGATATGCGGGAGTCTCATTGCCTGTAGTAGACAGAACTATAAGCAAGCATGTCTCGAGGGAACAGAACGACTAGGGAGACATACATTTAAGTACCCGAATTCAAGAATTCTGTTGACCCTTGCTTAGCACGGCGGCTCTGCGTTTTAGCAAACGGCCGGGCGGAGTCTGAGAAACCCGTCGCGGAAATCGGACGGTGTAGTCGCCACCCGGGATCGCAGAAAGATGGAACGCAACGCACCACGGTCAGTCCGCAATGCGCATGCGGCATGGGTATACCAGGCACAGACGGTACGATTGGGGTCCAGTTGTCCGGGAAGACGGGGCGGGGCGCTGGTGGGGCGGCTGGAGTAGCGCGTGAACGGTGTAGGCGTATGTATGTATACGGTGGCACAGCGCTTCGCTGTGGAGGGTGTACTTGAAGCTCTTTGTGGGGAGGGGTCGACGGTGGGCGGAGAGAGAAGAGATTTATGTGTACGTGTAGCCCTCCCCATCCAGGAGGAATCAGTCCAGTTCGGTTTTGAGTCACTGGTGCGCGCGTACGGCGCAGTGGGATTCATGTCTGCAAAACAAGGAAACTGAGGGAAACTTGCACGTACTTGCTCCTCGGGCACGCGCTGAGAGGTCCCCTGTCTCGTGGTGTTGAGTCAAGCCCCGCCGATCCACTTGAATCTCGGGAGCGTCGTTCACAGTTCAGTTGGGGTGGATAATTCCGAGCGGAGTTTTGAATGAACGTTGCCACCATTGAATTGCCACCGTGGGCGTGCAGTAAGGAATTCAGAGAGGCCTTCGGAATCATCCATCCGCGCTTGAGAGTCGCCCGAGAGGTCGCTGAGCGTCGTCGTCGTGGTCTTCGTCAAAGAGATCTGCCAACACGCCACGTGTGGCGCCGGGTGATGTCGGCCCTGTGATCCGAATCGCCGATGTTGAAGTTTCGGTTCAACTTGGGGCGACAAACCCATAACCCATGTAATTGGCTACACCTGCATGACTGTGTCCAGCGCCAGGGGATTTTTCAAGACAGGACGGGGCTTTTCGATGACTCAAAGGCCGGGAGAATCAAGCCCTAAAACCAACCTAAAGCTGTAAAGCTGTGCTCCGCCACGCAGACACAATACCGGATAAGGAAACCTCAGACTCAACTCTGAGTTGAATGGAGAGTTAACACACCTTTTGGACCCAACTGTCGCACTTGACTCAAAATTCTTACGCCGGCATCATGCATTTGAACAAGGCAAGTCAGTTGCAAGGAACGCAACCGTGAGAAAGAAAACTGAACAATTGCTGTGAGACCACGGGGGTGGGCATGTGTAGCTCGGCGCCTGAGACCTCTTTCTTTGGTTACAGGTGCTTGACTCAACAATCAGCGCGGCATACAAAGCGACTCACATTTCTTTTCAAATTTTGACTCTGAATGGTGCGGCGGCGCCTGACGCAACTTGGCCCTCGGAAGATGACTCCAGCCTGCCACCAGCAGACTGGGTATAAAGAGAGGCAGGGTCTCAACTGCAATTCCGATCTTTTTCCCTCTCCCGCAATGTCTGACAACACAAACTGCAGGAAACTCCTCCTTCGTGTTCGAGGAATACGGGGAGGAATACGGCACAGAGTCTGGCCCTCCTGAGTCCTCCCGCGCGAGAGTTCGTGATCATGCATCACACATCACCATCGCGATTCGATGCACGATGGCAACAACGTCCAACGACGGATCACCTCCGCCCAGGCTCGTGAAAAGTATTGTCAGGGCTTTATCGAATTCAGGGGGTTTCAAGCGAGCTGAGCTGGTTCGGTTGACGCTGGCAAGGGCGATCCGGTATCAGGGTCATCAGTTCAACTGTTGCGGGAACCTCGGAGAAATCCAGCGGCCTGTTCATATTCTGGAATGAATGGATGAATGGATGAACGCCGAGATGCTAACCTTCCCAGCAGATTTGAGCGCCTTATCTGCAGCGGCCCCCGAGGAAAAGACGGAGCGCCCACTACTCGGAAACACGGTAATTGAACTGAATGCGGAGAATGTCATAACTGATGCCGGTCCAGAATTGTATTCCAGGACTTACCATGCCCTTGGGTCCGTGTGTCGAAATAACGTACCACTCCACAAGGGATGCCCCCGAAACAGATGAAGGAGGGAGAAAACAAGGCGTCGTCAAATTGGGTCGCGATGGTTGATAATCAGCAGCGCCCTCGATGGACGTCGGGATCCGCATGATCCCGTCGGTGGCTGCGCGCTGTATCAGATGTCCTCCTCCTTGGCTCCGCTGACTGGCCAGAGCGTTTTGAATTGAAGCGATGATATCATGATGGCGTGATCGATGTCGGAGATAGCCTCGGTCCGACAGTTGGTTCGGTTCGCCTGCGGCCCTGCGTTAGAACCCCAACGCCACAACAGCACCCAGCTGAGATGCGTAAGCTGGTGCCGCCGAGGCTCAACCTTTTCTCCCGTTTCTTCCACCCCGTGCTCGAATCGCATTTAACGAACCTCCAGGAAAGTTGGAGAGTCGGAGACTCGGAGAAACAGGCTTGGGGCAGTTGGGGCAGGCAGTCCTGGAGGCAGACACCTGTGCCAGCGCGGGAGAAGCCCCACCTTGACGCACAGCAGCTTTAAATTATAGCTCGGTGACAAAATTATACATTACCTCGAGCGTCTTTCCCTTCGCATCCACGCACTCTGCTACCCAGTCCTGAGCCAGTTCAATCACCCGCGGCCGCAGAAGGCCAGAGCTTCGACATCAGTTACAACTGACATATCTAGCTCGCTCGCTCGGCGACGGCGGCTTCGTCACCGAAGCTGAGAGCAAGCCCACTGCCGCCGGCCGCGTTCCAGATCGCATCTTCGCACCCGTAGCTCTCGCTGTGGGCCTGTGGCTTACTGTATACATGTATGAGTCGCACCAACCAGATAGACACTCGTACGGTGACAGACCGACTGGCGCTGAACACCGACCTAGACCGCCTGGTTAAATTTGTACTGCTGTGGAGCCGAAGAGCTTGGACTTACCCACGCGCGGAGACTGAGTTCCTGGCCCTGCTTCTGATTCCGTAACTCGCGCTCGTAACTTGCACTGATTCCGCGATTCCGTAGGACGCTTGAATTATCTGTATAGTAGTATAGTAAGTAGGGGATTGAATCGGTGGCAACAACCCAACATACCAGGAAGCAGCGGGAGATGACATGACGCATGATGGAGAATGGTATGCATTGCATTGCATGGCGACGACAGATGGGGGGAGGCGCCGCTCAATGAACGGGAGAGCTGAGCTTTAATTGAACGCGATCATATTTGGGGTGGGGAACTGCGAACCGAGTTGGTTTGTTGGTTCGCCGACGGAACGAAGGAACGAGTGATTGGAACACTCACACTCACGTCGCCTGCCGAGCACGACGTACTGCTGGTTGGATTGATTATGAGTCAGCATCGACGTCGACGTGCGAGATGGGAAGAGGTTATCAGAACTGACCTGGCATCCCGGATTTGTAAGTAGACGCGTGTGTGCTCGGCTGCTCGATGTTGCTGTTAAGTATTTTGGGTGGATTGGAGGGAACGTTAGGGTCGTGGAAGCACATTGCGGTGACTTGAATATGTGGGGCTGGGAAAGAGTAGCGTAACTCGTAGGCGTATTCGTGGCCGCGGGCATCGAGGATATACCGCAGGGTTCGTGCTGAACTGACCTGCGCCGACGCTCGGTAACACGCCCGTCTTACATCCAATTTTCCCACAAAAAGGACACGCGAAGCCAAAGCCTACACAGGAATCTGATCTCGCACGCCCGTATTGCGCGCGACGTTGGATGTGGGACAGGTTATTCCTGCACGGGCATCAGTTCTATTGATTGGGTGCAGTTGGGATGAAATGAGAAGGAAAGAATGTCGACGAGCCTTGCCTCGCGGTCGAATACCGTCCCGCGCAGCCAAACTCAACCAAAGATACACCTGCGTCCTAGAGCGAGGTAGAATGAGGCAAGGGGTGGAGGCAGGAAAGCGCGCAAGGGTGACGCGCAAATCCGGACTAACCTGCGCCGCCGGCACCGAGTGGATCTCGCGCGTCTCGGGCGATTGAGCGGAATGTCTGGGAAGCTTCGATGTTGACCCATCGCACGACGACGGCTCCGAGACGCCGAGACCGCACGAGGGGAACCGAAACGCAATAAAGCGAGGGGAACGTACCAAAAATTCCCATTTCCATTGGAATCCTGCTTGGGCGAAAGGACGTCTTACAAAAATTATCTGGAAACGGTTTACCTGACGAACTCACATTTAATCCTCCTGGTGGGTTTACTTACACGGCCTAAGTCTAGACTACATTTGGTCGAAATCACGACGCCTTGGATCTAGAGTCATTCGTGATCAATCGGTGACTTCTTTGCAGCAACGAACATACCAGGAAGCGCGGGATATATGCGATCGGCCGCTCGATAAACAAAGGTTGGCTGCGTCTGCGGAAACGGAGTGCGAGTGTAACGACCTCGACGTGCCTTAGACAAGTGAGAAGAGATTATCAGAGGAGACAATTAAAACGCAGAGCATCTCTGACCAGGCATGCCGGAGCCAGAGACACGTATGTAACCAGCGCTATTGAGGGCTAATTCAAGAATTAGATCGCGGAGATTTGGGGGAGACATACACCGACGCACAGCAAGAAAGAGGTTTGGAAAGTACGGGACTCTGCCCAGTGACGTGAGCGTGACGCAGGTGCGAAAGAGCGAAGGACGACGAGCATGGCGGCAGGTGTGGGGAATTAATGAAGCGACACCGCGACCGGTGGTCCGAGGCGAAAGCAACCCGCACCGACGTCGACGCTCGGCGAGAACCGAATCCTTTCCGCGCCACTCTCGTGTCTCCTGAGGCGAAGAATAATACGGTGGAATCGGAAACTCACCGCGCAGTTTGAGCTTCGATCCACGAACCCGACGAGACCGCGATGTCGACGGCAATCCCTCGCATCCGCGCCTCCATGTCACTACGCATTGCGGCCTAAGGATCATGTTGCGAGAGAGGCTAGAGTTGGGGGCAGACATCGGAGTCTGCAAGAAGGAGACCACAAACATAGCCCGCCCCTGCCCGCCCTAGCCCGCCGCCACTGCCGAGTGCGACTGGCGAGGAGTTTGCCACCGCGGAATGTGTCCGGCGAAAGGGCTTTGACGCGCATTCGAAGCGGAGAAGGCCCTTGGTGGCCATCGCACACTTGCTGTGGTCGTCTTGTGGTCGTCGTGAGCAAGCAGGCAGGAGCAAGCGGCAGGTTGACCAACATGCCACGTGCCACCGGGTCAACATTTCCTTGATTGCCGAGCTCTTGCTTCAAGCGCAAAGTAAAAATTAGGAGCTGAAAAGACCACTCCAATGGTGGCCCTCGAGTGTCCTAGCGAGAATACGACCGGTTTCAAAAGACCGCGCGCGCAATATCTACAGCGTAGTCTCCCGGATTTGGAGGCGGAGATTCGGTCCTTAGTGTCAGCTATGTGTGTCACATCCACTACCCCTCATTATATACTCCAGCAACCCTGGCCACATTCCTTTGGGAATGAGGCCTGGTACTAAATGCGGCTGTCGGCGATTGCCGCCCAATCAACAGAGCCAACCGTGGGAGCGGTGGATCAAATGCGGTTGTGGTTCAAACTCCCTCCTCCCTTAATATGTTTATCAGGCAAACATATTTCCAGAAATTTAACCCACTACAAAGAAATTGACGAGTCCTACAACAAGACAAGCAGAAGATACAGGAACGCCGTGATTTCCAGCACGAAAACTTAAAAAGTATATGAAGTCCTTCCAGCATCAATCGGCAACGTAGGTGGGCGGCAGCTCGTCGGCCGTCCGTCCAGCGGTCAGCCTGAGGCCACTATCCGTGTGCACCAATGTATCTGTGACACCGTCGCCTCGCTCGCCGTGCTCGACCAAAGCACGAGTTTGTTCCCGCTTCATGGTGGAGAGCGAACGTCCGAGAGACGCGGTGTCTGATCTGGCGACGCTGCTTCCCGCGGTGCTGCTTCCAGCGCGCTGTTGGCTCAATTGCCGAATCTGCTCCTCCAGCAAGCGGAATCGTTCCGCCACAGCATCCTGCGACGGCGGGTCGTTTTTTGTGAGGATAGCGACCGACGATGAGCGCGTGAGGGGGGAATGATCTTGCGGAGAGGCAGACTCCTCCATCGCTGGCGTCGTAGGGCCCCTGCGGCGCTTTGCCCGTCGCGAGAGCATCCATCCCACGAGGAATGCAAGAATCAGGGCCGTTCCGCCGACAACGCCGCCTGCTATAGCACCGACGGGAGCTTTCTTATGGGAGGCCAGGCTCGCAGTGGACCCGCTGGAGGTGGTAGTCGTAGTGTCTGAGGTGGAGCTAGTCGCTATTGATGTATCCGACGAGCTCGGATCGGGGTCGTTCGAACTGTCTCTCACAATCAATACAAATTCGGAAGGTGAGCTGTAGAGTAACACACGTGTAGACAATCGAATCAAGCACCAGCGGTGTCTTGTCCGTCTCCAACTTCAGGCTGTGCGGACCATCCGTGAGGCCCGTGGTGAACCACGAACAGTATGAGTACTGAGGGTCGTTGTTCAGAATCGGGAAAGTTGGGTTGTCCTTGAACTCCTCCCCATCCAGGGTGATAATCCCGGGCGATCCTGGACCTACGTACAGTATTGTATCGAGAGCATTCTCCGAGTGTCGGTATAACGTCCCGATCACCGGAATGGCAATGCATATATAGACGGCGGTCCCTGATGACCAACGATACATCAGGGGAGAACCTCGCGCAAGTACGATGGGCGACGCACCGGTGAAGGTTAGACTGACCGCGCCAACCCCGTTGGCTTCAAGGGTGGTGGCAGTGCGATTGAATAAACGTGTAACGTCAAATGCCATTTGACCCGGGGACACGCAGCCCGGGCACAACGACTGTTTTTCGCGATCGTCCAAGCCGAGCAGCAGAGCCGAATCATCGACGGTGTGGTTTGTCACCACCGCATTCACAGCAAGCGTAAAGACAGTCAGGAAAAGCGACAAGAATCGCATTTGAGGGGGCCAGAGAGGAAGAGAGGGATGGAGTAAGTGAGTCGTCAGACGAAGGTGTATCTTGTGTGGGTCCAGTCCTTCGAAACACTCCAAAACACCGTCGTCCGCTCCAGGTCCACTCGTCAGATGTCTGATGTTGAGCTGGATCACCACGCAGTCCCCGTTGAGATTCCCCGCGGCACCATGAGAAAGATCCTGCGCGCCATGGAAACGTTGGGGTTCACCGAACACTTCCTTTGAAACCAAGACAGGGTGCCCAGTCAGACAGCTGGATTGAACGGAACTACAAGCAAGCACGTATCGAGGGCAAGGAACGAGGAGAGACGCACGTAGGCTCATTCTGATTCAAAGATCCCGTTGACCGTTGCCTGACGGGCCCCCTCGTGCAACGTGTTGTAGGATCTCATAGCGGCGCAATGGGATTGATCAAACGTCGGCGTAGTAGCCACAGCTTCGGGCTCGCCATTCCAGCTTTGAACGTCTTGGTCGATCCATGAGTATGGAAGGCAAGAGGTCATCAGAACATAAACCAGGATCGATTTAATCCATTCCCAATGGCGGAGCTGTTAATGTTGAATTTAGTAGAATTTCCCCGAGGAAATTGACGACCGGCCCACCAGGCGAACACGCTTGGAAAAAATCCCTGACTCTGCGCGGCGCGGTGATTCGAGCAGAGAGCATCCATGGGAAGCAAGGCGGTACAAACGTGACCCGGCCCACATGCTTCGTAGCGATGGGGCGGCGTGAACAAGGAAGAGGGCACTGGACACGAGGAAGTGAGAACGACGAGCGATGGGACGCCCGTGGGCGCAAGCAGCCCGCGTTGACGATCCGCCGAATGTGAAGCACACGCGTGTCCTCCGAAGGCAGAGAAAATGAGATTCAAACTCGAAAACTCACATCTAGCAGTTTGATTCATCAAAGCTCAAATAGAACGCGTGGACCGTTGTAACCGAGCGCTACAGCAATCAATTCTTGTGCGACTGAGTTCGATTATTGTGGACGGGGTACGACCCTTTAAGCGGATCCGGGGCGAGTTCCAGTTCGACCAAGACGCAAGCCAGCCTTGCGACTGCGATTAGTTGGAGAAGGAAGCGAGGAGAAGCGAGGAGCTACGTACGTACAAGTCACAGAGAAGCTCCGCCCAAAACTCTGAGGCCTGGAGGTACGATCTGCTGTAGAGTGTTCCTCGGTGCCGACGTGCCGTGCAGGTGAAGAGAAGATTGCGCACCTGGCCGCACCACAGAGTAACATACGTCCCAAAAGAAGTTGAGCCGGGCTTGCACGAGGCTCAGTTCATTGCGGGCCGACGGTCGACGGTACCCTTAGGGCGCACATACCTGAATTGGGCGACGGAGAGCAGAAAAAGAGAGACGTAGGCCGCGTAGCCCTCTCCTTCGCAAGCGAGCAGGTCAAGGGTGGGGGCAAGATTGGGACGGCTTGAATCGAATCGGCTGAGAATAAGTCAAGGCAAGGAAACCTATGACCTATTGAGAACTCACACTTTCATCTGCGCCAAATCTGCACAGAGTCACAGACGCCGCCGTTCTTCGGCCGAAGTGCACCGTTTGCAGGACTGCGGGGCGTGGGTTCGAGTCAGAGCTTGAGGAGGGTTAATGAATGATTCCAGGGTAGGCTGAGCGTAAGAGAGAATTTCCAAGCAGAATTTCAAGCGTTGCGCGTTGCCACCAAACCGCAGCAGTGTGGCGTGCTGCGTCCAGTGCCCTCGCCTCCAAGAGCCTCCATGTGCACTTGAGGCGATGAGCCTCTTTTCTATCTTGCTGCTCGTCGTCGTGGTGGTCGTGGTGGTCGTTGGTGAAGAGCAGATGCCACGTGCACACGTCGGGGATCGCCGGCCTTTTGATTGCCGATGTTGAAGTTTCGTGGTTGAACTCAAACAAAACCAAAACTGAGGCGGGCGAACCCATCGTATACCTCCAGAGATAGAGATATGGAATAAAATACCAGCTCGCGTGCAAAAAGAAGTGCGGCCGCAAATTCGGACGCGGGGAATCGAACCCAACAGATCCGACTCGTCGGGAGATGGGACGAGATGGCAAGTGGTACCTACAGTCTAGATTCGATACCACACTGGTTGACCAGGAAGAAGAAGTATAAGGAACCAGAGGGGCTACTTCAAAATTTTCTTGCAAGCGCCCGCGATGCCCCTGCCTGCTATGTGCATCGGTGTCTAAGATATCATTGAACATCGTCGCCCGAAAATGAAGCTTAAGGGTGACTCGTAGACTTGCTTTCCGGTACATAAGCGCTCAAAGCGCCCCGAAAAACGAAAACAAAAACGAACAGAAACACCGTATATTCAGACACGGGGGGTTGAACCCCGGCAAACGTTGTTAGGTAGATCGGGGAGGTGCGCCGTACGCTATGTCTGAGTGAGGAACTCTGGACTTGCGGAATGGCATGTTGGCCGCCTAGGATGAGGGTTCCCACATGACAAGATATCTCCAGGTTCCAGGGCAGCGTGGATTGGTGCATCGGCATTGAGCAGACTCCCCTTTCCTCGCTCCTCTGTGTGCCTTCAATCCAGAAACGATTCCCCTGACCTCTTAGTCGCACATTTTTTTGCGCAACTTGAGCGCTTTTTGAAGCCCGCGTGACTGGTTGTAATCGAAGCCCGTCAAATATTTCCTCTACTCTCTGGCCGGAGTGGATTCTCCTCTCATTCCATTCCTCCTGCAATCTCGACCCATCAAGGTGAAGTCACGGCACTTTCATTATCGCGGTTTGTTTTCTTTCAAGGTCTCACCTAGCAACCTGCGTCGGAATCGAGGTAGTCACTGTTCAAAAATCTCGTATCATACGAGAGTCTTCTGCATCCAGAGGGCTGCCGGACTGGAAGTTGAAACTTGAGTACGTGCTTGGTTCAACTCTTGCAGCGCACCAGAATGTGCGGAGGAGGCGACGCCCGCAGCGCATCGAGCAAAGCTTGCCCTGAAGATCATGAAGGGAAGTGTGCGAGCGGCGCGCAGGATCGATTTATCTGCTTGCGGATTTTTACTTCCTCCGGATATCACCGGCGGATCAATGATGGCACCGCTTTTGTTAGATCCGAACGGTTACGTTTTTCCAGCTTGACTCCCGCCACCACAGGCTACCACCTCCGTTCAAGCTGCTACGATATGTCGTCCAACGACGAGGAACACGATTGCCGAAGTCAGCGGATTGATCACGCCTGGATCTCCGTCGAACTTGAACAAGTTGGCGGCGGCGGCGGCCACCTTGGAGTTGGGCCCAGATATGACGGAGCCCGTGTACGACAGCACTGAATGGGACCAGGGAATGCGCTCCAGTGCTGCGCGACTCTGCCGCAGTCTTGTGCCACTGAACTGAGTTTTTTTCTGACTGGCAACGGCTACCGGTAAAGAGGTGAGAGTCACATAAGTTTGAATTACCGATTGACGGACCAATTACGGTTTTACCGCCCCATCTTGGGCCCATCAACGACGCTCGTACGGAGCCGGAACTGACCCAGCGATATCCACAGCGCACATTGCCTACTCCCGCAGCGCCGATGTACGCACACCCGCCGCCGCCGTTCCGCGCGCATCAAGACAGCGTTGGGCAGCGCTACTCCCAGCCGACGCCGGCGCAGTAAGCGTCCCCCTAGATATTACCATCCGGGGCATCGTCCTCAGCGGGCTCGCCGGCAGCGGTGTCCAAGTCGTGCATGCGGAGACGCGGCGACGAAGCTCAGCGACCGCGTGAGCGTGCGCTGCCCCTTCAACTGCTGCACGACGGACATGAGAACGGTGCGCTTGGTGCGTCGGATGTTGTCCCTATTTGAGGAGCGCTGTGCTGATGACCCAGCTGTGTCGCAACTACGACTCGCACCGCGCCCCGAGCAATTCCCGGTCGCTGCCTCGATCTTGCGCTCCCGTTCACCCATGCACCGATGAGTCTCCTCCCTTGTATCCCTCTTCTTGCGCTTCCTCCCGCATCCTCTTCATATTTTTATTGTTCGTCCCTTCGAACCCGACGAACACGACGCAATACACTTTGTTTCACTTCCGTTCGTCCGCGGCCAGCGACCTCATTGGTTGGTGTGGGGGCGTCGCGTGAGTCGCGGTATGGGCATTGTCTGCATTCCACCCTCGCGCCACGACCAATTCACACACCATTCACATAGCCTCAAGTGCAGCAAGTTGCGTGTTGCGCCTCCTCTCGCCTCCTTCCTTCCAACTCGTCCCTTCGCCTTCATCATTCTTCGCGGGCCAACCCTAGCCATGTTCAACCAACCACGCTAACCTGCCTGTTTCTCGACCCCGCAGTGCCAAGAAACCCAACACCAATCCCCTTACCCACCGAGCCCAATCATAACTCCGATCCTATGTCCGCCCCGCCTCCCTCCGCATCAGCGCAGGAACTCACACCCAAACACCGCGTACCTGAACATTACGAACGGGACGGCGCCGAATCGCTGGGCGCGTACGGTGGGTTGAGCAGGAGCAGGCGCAGGAGTAGGGGCTCGAGTCGGGAGTGCCCGACCCCGAATTGAACGGGAGGACGTTTGCCGCCGTCTGGTATTTTCGAACCGCTGGGACTTCGACTTTGTCGATCTGTTTGGAGGTAATTCCGTCTGACTGGGCTCCAATCTCCTTCGACCCGACTGACGGTTCCCTCTCTCAATCCGAATGTGAACTTTCAGCTTTGAAGGGATTGTCAAGAAAGAAAAATCTTCAACACGGACGCCTCCGTCCATGGGCAGCTCAGAGGAATGGGGTTCAGGATATCTCCCTTTCTGCCGTCAATTTACGCTATCGAAACCCGGTCAGGCGGGGGGCACGGAGCGAAAGTGGACTGACCTGAAATGTAAACTTGGATGAGCTCCGAGCGCGGGAAGGAAAAAACGGAGCGCTCACAAGCCTGAGTGCTCAATCGTAAATACGGAAAGTTAAATGCGGACGGTGTCGTAAGTTGAACTAGCCGTAACTGCCGGGTACTTTACCCGTACAGACGCTCAGACGAGCGTTAGCGCGGGAGAAGACTCGCCCAGACGCGCTGTAACAGCAGGTTTGAAATCATACCTCATCACCTCGAGGCTCGAGCGTCTTCAAGTTCCCCTTCGCATACTGCATATCCTGCGACTCAGCCCCTAGTCAGTCCAATCACCAGCGGTCGTAGAGGGGGGAGCTGCTTCTGTATCGCTTACATACGTACAGACATAGCTCGGTGGCGGCGTGCCTTCCGAAGCTGATGAACAAGCGCCGCTGCCGTTTCGTTGTAGTATATTTTCGAACCTGGGAATTCAAGTCGCTCCCTGTTACCGCGTGATGTTCAGTTAGCGCGTGCGGTGAAATGTCAGACACATACATGGCGCTCAGCTGGACGAATTAACGGTCTAGTTGCGCTTGCAACAGGGAGATGAACTACTGATACATCCCGGATTGATTTCAATTCCGCCGCCTGGAACAAAGTAGATAATTAATTATCTGCAAACGGTTTTCAATCCGATGAACTTGCATCCGGCCCTCAAGGTAGTTGACTCGCACGCCCCTGAAATCCCACGCGTCGGCGCTCTTTTGGTGGGAATGGAAGACGGTTCTGAATCATCTGGGGCGATCAGTTCGGCGGCTTGTTTCTGGCAACGGACATGCATACCAGGAAGAATGTGACTGACAATCTGTATTGTATCGATAGGGCGGCCGTCGCTCAATGGGCGATATGCTCATGCTCCCTGAGCAAAGTTTCGCCATCATATTTCGTCGATGCAAAATCCTTCAAGTTAACAAAATGAAAACACAACGAGTCCTACGACAAGGAAAATAAGCGGCCGTTTTGTATGAAATCCGTTCAGCATCAGTCGGCGACGTAGGTGGGTGGCAACTCGTTCACCGTTGGACCGGCTGTCAGGCTGAGGCCGCTATCTGTGTGTACCAACCTATCTGTGACGCCCTCGCCTCGCTCGTGCTCCATCACAGCCCGAGTCTGTTCCCTCTTCAGGGTGGAAAGTGAACGTCCGGGGGCCGTAGCATCCGAGTCTGCAAGACTGGTTCTCACAGTGCTGCTTCCAGCTCGCTGTTGTCTCAATTGTCGGACCTCCTCCTCCAGAAGGCGGAATCGCTCCGCAGACACGGCATCCCGCGACAAGGCGCCGGTGTTGGTCGCTGTGATGACGCCCCCGTCCGGTGAAAACTGTGTGATGAGCAGATTATGCTGCGCAGGGATGACAGACTCCTCCATCACTGGACTCGTTGGCTCCTTGGCGTGTTTTGCCCGCCGCAGGAGCACCCAGCCCACCAGGAAACCGAGGATGAGCACCGTTCCGCCGATCACGCCGCCCGCTATAGCGACGGGAGCCTTGTTATGGGGGCCCAGGCTCGTAGCGGATATGCTCGAGGCCGATACACCCGAATTGGGGACGTCGGTCGGAGTGGGCTTCGACGATGCGCCCGGATTGGTGACGTTGGAACTATCTTGGAGTGTCAATATCAGGAAAACTTCAGCTGTATAGCAACACACGTGTAGACAATCGAATCAAGCATAATAGGAAGACCGCCTATTTGCAGCTCTAAGCTGTGCGGACCATCCGCAAGGTTTGTCGTGGACCAGGCACAGTATGAGTATTGAGACACATTGAGAATTGGGAAAGTTGGGGCAGTGTTCGTGACCCCCTCTCCATCCAGGGTGATGACCCCGAGTGTTCCTGTATCCTTTCCGTCGGGTGGATAGTTGTCCATAACGTAGCCAACGCCGGTAGCACCAAACGGAAAGTACATTGTCCCGATGGCTGGAATGGCGATGAAAATATAGATGGCGGTCCCTGGTCACCGAATGAGGAACACGCCATTGCTAACCTATGATGTACGGCGTGCGACTCACCGGTAAAGTTGAACTGAAGAACGGTAGACTCGACAGTGGTGACAGTGCCATTGTTGAGACGTCCAGTATCGAATCCCAACTGCGCCGCAGACCCGCAGTACTGGCACTGTTGGTTGCCGCTGAGCTGCGGACTGGTATCGTCGACGGTGTGATTTGTCGGGTCCGCATTCACTCCAACTGTGAAGACAGTCAAGAAACACCACAGGATTCTCATTGGAGGAGGCTAAGGAGGAAGAGAGCGAAGGAGGATGAAGTAGGTCGCCAGAGCAGGGGTATCTTTCGTGGGTCCAGTTCTTCGCCACAGTGTCCGCTCCAAGGCCACTTGGCAGATGTCTGATGTTGGGCCGCATTGTTAGTCGAGATCGCCCGCCGCAGCGGAGGAAAGGCGGTATCAGAACATCCAACCAGACAGAATCGTCGCTGACTTGACACCCGCGTACCAGGAGGTTGAATTTAGCAAGATTTCGGGGGAGAAGATTGAACAACGGCCCGTAGCAAGCTGAACGCGGTCGGAGTATCCTGGATCCATGTCCTCCTATTCTCCAAACACGGGGGAAAAGACTCCCATCCCAGCGTGATCCGTCCGCGAGCTCGAACAGCGCGATTAATTCCTGTGGCGTCGGGTTCAGTAGTTGATTCGGAACAAGGACCAGTAGATATGGAAAGCTCAATGCGGACGATGTCATAAGTGGCGGGTACTCTGTCCTGCACGCGGCGCATCTTTCGTGGGTACAGTCTTCGAAACAGTGTCCTTCCAAAGTCCATCTGGCAGATGTCTGATATTGGGCCAGATTGTTAGTCGAGATGGATTGTTAGTTGAGATGAGGAAGGAAAGATTACCAGAACATCCAACCAGAATTGAATGGAGATACAAGGGCGGCGAGGAAAAGTAGACGCAATGTGCTAGTTCCGGAGCAACGAGGCGCACGGGGCCGCAAATAACCAACGCTGATGATCCCCGCAAAGCAAAGTCCCTCCACGTCCTCCTGTTCTCCAAACACAAAAAGAAGAAAAAAATCAGATCCGTTCACGAGCTCGAACAGAATTGACTGCACACGCGTGGCTGCCGGCAAGCGCTCTTGCGATTGATTCCTGTGCTGTTGGGTTCAATCGTTGATTTGGAACAAGGAATATGAGATACGAGCCCTCCGAACGGACCGCGAGTCCAAGACCTGGGCCGTAACGCAACTGCAGTTGGGAAAAGAAGCCAGGGAGGAGACACGAGGAAGGACGTACATGCGAGGAGCAGGGAGTTTTGTACGCAAATCCCAAGCGCTGTACGGGCAATGTGTATGAGTGACCACCACGTAAAATGCCGCGCCCGGGGGGCACGAAGTAAGAACTGCGCACCTGAACCGAGGTCGCGCCAGAGCATCCTACAACAGGAAGCGGTAGTACATGAGGATTAGCTCATGTGAGGCGAAGGGCCGAGGGTACTTGCGAACAGCTGTGGTGAACATAAGCATTGCGGGGCCGGATATCCAAGGAGACCTTTATGGAATCCCGACAATTCAATTACGACCCGTCCTCGCAGACAGAATGGGACGCGGCTCACCATCTCGGGACCACGCGGCCTCAACACGGATTTGTGTTTCCGGCCCAGACTTCCCAGTCCTTGGAAAATACGATGTTCGTCCGAGTAGTAGGACGGAGACATGGAGGTGGGAGGAAAAGGGAGGCCTCAGGTTGGACGATCGAGGCGTGAGTAGTGATGGACGGAGCATGTGTGGGTACTCACAGGCAGGACGACCTCGGGCTCGCGCACCGGCCACGTACCCAACACGGCAGTCACCGCCCAGCATCTTCGCGCGCGCATTGAGTGGGGGGGGGGTGAAAAAGAAGAGGGAAGTCCGGGCAGAGTTTCGAGCATTGCCACCCAATTGCAACCGTGCATGTCGCGGCATGGGGCACTAGCGTCGCGTCGAAAAGGTCCCCGTGAAGTAGGTAAGTGGGTCGAGGAGGCAGCTTGCCTGCCTTGCTGCTGCTCGTCGTCGCGGTCGCTGGTAAACCAGGTGATCGGCAAACAACATGACACATGCCGCCGGATATTGCCGGATCATTGATTGCCGAGGTCGAAGTTCAACCCAACGGATGAAGTTTTATGTCCTCTGGCCTCACCCAATGCGGATGTGGGGCACTGGAGCTCATGGACGGGGAAATTGCACATGGCTAGACAAAGGTTCATGATTCCGACCACTCGGCAGAAACATAATTGATAGCCCTCGAAGTATGGCAACTTTCCCGTGTCCTCACCTTCGAACAGCGCCGAATCGTCAATGCTCAAAAGCTGAAAGTCTCCCCAATAATCTCCTCGGTGACCTTCCAGAGCCGCTCCGCATTCACCTGTTTATGTCACAAATTTTGGGAAATTATACAGCATTGGAGGGACAGCACGAACCGAGTCAGTCGAGTGAGGCGCAGCCTTCTCAGTGGCAACCGCACAATCACAGAGATATGCCCCGGCCTTATCTGTGGGTTCAAAAGATTAACCAAGCGATGGGAGTGTTTGGGGTGGACTGACCGTTAATTCGCGGATCGAAGGCGGCGGTGACTTGACTGAACAAGTGGTGAGGCATTTGGGAAGGGAGGCAGGCGCATCTACGCACGTCGCAGCGCCCTGTTGGAGGGTCTTCCATGGCTGATCCGCGCTCGGCGTTCCGTCTGGAAGTAAGACACCTGGGGGCCGCCGAACGAAATAACAGTCGATCATTACAGGTGAAGTGGAGTTGAAGACAAGTTGGGCACGCACCAAGCGCCACCAAGACAGACATGGTTTCCTTGTGCTGAGCTCCTTTAGTGTAGATGACTGTGAACGACGGTTCGAGTGGTGAAACCGAAGGGAACACTCAAAAAAGCGCGTCAATAATTACCACCGGGATGCAGACTATACGCATTGATCGCGCCTTTGGAGCGCTTGGAGAGCTCAATGGCGGTGAGAATATTGGCGGACTTGGCCTGGTAGTAAGCATCTCCCCTCTCGTACTTAGCGCTGTCAGGCGCCGCAATATTATCGAAGTCAACGCCCTTGCAATAAGCATGCCCGGCGCTCGAGACAAAGATGACCCGCGGCGTATACGTCGGCGTCCTTGCTGCCAGGAGCTTCGGCGCGAGCAGCTTCGTGAGCAGGAAGTGCCCGACGTGGTCGGTGGCAAATTGTGTCTCCAGTCCGTCCTCGGTGAGCGTAAAATCCACGAGGGGGGAATAGGCGTTGTTGATCAACACCTGTGGAGCGAGTAGATACTCCGCCTCAATTGAAGCCTGGTGGGACCCACGTGTAAAGGTTCGGGGCTGGCATTGAAGACCGCGGCAGCCTTGCGCACACTAGCGAGCGACGACAAATTGAGGATGAGCCGTCGAGTATTGGCGTGAGGCACCTCCTTCTTCAGCGCGTCCTCCGAAATCTTGAGTCTAACGATCCACATAAGTCGGTGATATGAGCGGCGAAGGAGCGAGAACTGTACCTTTCCTCGTTGTAGCCAGTTATCACGATGAGATTTGCGTACTTGGCGCAAACGCGGGCAGTTTCGAACCCAAGCCCGTTTAAGGACGTCCCAGTTATCAAAACTAAAGACAAAAAATCAGTTTACGCGCCGCCGGACGCGAAAGGCGAGCAGAGCAATACATACTATTTTTGCCTCTAATCTCGTCGGCGAGGGCGGTCGCGACATCTTCTGCGGTGGTGGTGAAGGAAAAGGTGGGTAGGCTCGACATTTCTTCTGTGCAACCTGGGATTGATTCTGGTGGGATCGCTCCCTTTTAAACAGCCTCGGGAGGTATTGTCCTGTCATTCTTTTCACGCTGCGATCTCGAAGGCGGCTTTCGGGCGGCTTCCCTGGGGCAAAAATCTCCGGACTGTGTCAGACAAGGAGGGTGAGTAAGGCGCAGGGTGAGTAAGACGGCGAATAAATTGGATGCCATCTGGACGCTGCACTGAATGTCGCTGTCGATCCCGTTGGGGTATTATTCCGAACAAAGTCAACCTCGATTTTTGCTCCCGGAAAATAGGTAACGCGGAACTGAATATTTCCTTCGTATTGTGTGTCCTAAAGATGCCAAGTTTAAATTCGTCTTTTGTCCCCTTGTTGGATTCTGTGACGCCTCAAGAAGGAGAACTTGGGCGAGCTTTGGTGGGACGATAGTTAGTGTGACTGAACAGTACAAGGCACGGTAAATCCATGCGCTTGGCTCCGTCTGGTTCAGTTAAGAGTCTCCCCCTCCTCGTCCTTTACACCGCGCGCTGGCTGCACCGGAGAACCGTGCCGCGATGCTTGGCTCGCCCGCATAGGGAACATCCGTTCGCGCAGATTCTCCCCGCGCCCTGCGACCATGAGGTGGAGCTCCATGGTGCCGCCGCTGCGCCGGGCGCGCGCCAACTCGTACGCCCAGTCCACATTTAACTCCGACGAAGGCCGCGCCTCGACCGCGACGCGGCCCATGGTGTAGTCGAAGCGCAGGTACACCAGCGCACTCGGGTTGGCGCGCGTGCACTCGATCTTCAGCTCGTCGATGTGGGACTTGAGTGTTTCAGAGTCTTGTGCGATGAGGAAGCGCATGAAGGAAAGAGCGCGGGTGGTGAGTGGATCTTTCAATCGGCGGTCAGTCTTGCGGAGGACGAGCGAGGAAGGGGGAAGCGTGACGAACCACGACGCCGCGTTCGAAGCGACTCGCACCCATGGCGATGGTCTCCCTCCTTCCAATCAACGCGTTGGCACTCCTTAGAGCAGTAGTAGGCGGCGCGGCAGCGCGCGCAGCGAAAGAGACTCGTTCTATGCTCCCATACGTTACACTGCGGAAAGGCTATCAGCGGGTACGCCAGGGACCAGCGCGGTGCATTCACCTCAAGGTTATGGCAGGCCGCCAGGGAGCGGTAGGGCGAGGCCCAATACGCGTGCAAGACCTGGATCCGCTCCTTCGCCATCTCGGTGAAGGTGGCCCAGTCCTCTGCCAGAGGAACGTTGTCCAAGTACTCCGATGCCTCGATCTGCTTGAGATCCGGGTCCAAAAGAGCTTTCTCGATGCCTGAGACGACGGGTAGATATGCCATGCATGCGGGCAGGGCGATGCGCAGGAGGTTTCGAGGCGCCTCGGTGGTCTCGATCTGGTCGGGGTCCGGCCTGCCCGGCGCCCAGGTCGCGTATGCCAGGAAAGATTCGAGGAGCCCATTCTCGAGGGCGTCGCTCATGACGCGATGGGCGTTGGAGACGAGGGATAGACGGACCAGAAAGACCAGGCTCTCTTTGATCAGCCCCTCGGTGCGTTCTCGACCTAGTGGAATTCCCAGGCGGTTCAGGATGACGATCATCGCAGCGAGGCGCTTGGGAAACGCCTGGGAAATCAGGGCAGCCGCGAAGGGTCCTGTGGGTCCGTCGTATAGATCCTTCAAGAAGAGCATGAGCGGAAAGAGCAATAGGTCCAGGGCCGGTTGTTGGCCTTCATATCCAAGAAGGAGATCGAGATACTCGAATGCCAAAGCCACGAGATCGCTTGGAGATCCGGCTCCCTCGATGAATTCTTCCCTGTGCATCGCAGGAAGTGGCTGGGGCCGCAGACCCCGCCCGATGAAGAAGGATACATCCTGAAAATCGTCCATATCGATTGGCCGACGTCGAAGGAGGATACGCCATCCTTTGACAACCAGTAGACGAACGTTTGGAGTTCGGTCGATAAGGTCCGCGCGCCCAATATTTTGCAGACACTTGCCGACGATTTGAAAGAGCTGCATGCAAACGTCGTCCGCGTCGTCCGCGTCGTCATCGGGTACCAGGTGAGGGTAGATATCAAACAGCTGCACCCATGCCCAGACGCGAGGCCACAGCTCGAAATACGCTTCGGACCTAATCCTGGGCTCGAGATCATACAGCGTAGTGAGAGAAATCCACGCCGCCGTGGTCCGAGTGAGGGCCGGTCGCTGAAGATCCAAATCGGCGTCCGTTGGAATCAGGACTGGGTCGAGGTTTGCGTAGAAAACAGGGAGAAGGAACTCTCGTCTGAATCCGCCCTCGCTCGGCGTCACCACCAGGGACTGTAAGCGTCGCAGTTCATCCAAAGACCCGCTCGATGCGCTGATAGCGAGTCTCTTGGTGAAAGCAGATATCAGCCGGGCGATGGGCGGATCCTACCGGATTCACATACCCGAATAGGTGGGGGAAGTCGATTCAAATTGTCCCCACGGAGCGATGGGTGCATGTCGGGGAGGAATTGAGTCGGATGGGAAGACAAAGAGAGCCTTGAGAGGCGTGGCAAATTGATGTGCCATCATACGCAGTTGATACGCCGGAGGTCGGCATTCATGATCTTCGGTTCATTTTCGTGGTCATTCGAGTCAATGGCAAGTCAATGGGCATCAAGCTGTACCGATTGCAATAACGATTGCCATACAATACGTCGAGAACTCAGTAAGAAATCGCGCTGAAATCTCAATACTTGTTAGATCTTTGTGGTGGCCAGATATTAATTTATGGTTGCACGTTCGCTCTCTGCGCGTTCATGAACCTCTTCTGCAACATACACGGAGGATTCTCAGTCAAAGTAGAAGTTAGTTAGCTCTGGTTAAACCTCTAGTTCTAGACAGACTGATGTTGTCAACAAACCTGGCGCCCAACTACCCCTGTTGTGGCATCTCGCCAAAACTATTGAAATACGCCCCCCAATCCTCGACCCTACAAACCAAATCAACCTCAACCCCACATCAGACGACAAAACATTAGCTGCGCACCTGAATCCAACCGGCGCACTAGTCCACATCGAGAGCGTCTCGCTGTCAATGAGCGCCATCATCTCATCGAACTCGCGGCTCGCCGCCGTGGGGTCGGCATCCCAAAACGGCTCGGACTGGGGTGGAATTGGGGCGAACACAGGAGTCGTCGCATTCAGGTTGACCGGCATCGAGAAGGAGCCAAAGGCGCGGGCCTGGAACGCGGCGTGCGTGTCGTCCAACGAGGGTTGTGGAAAGGGCGCGGAGGACACCAGCTCGGGGGGGACGTCGAACCCGGGGTGCATCGGAATATTCGGGCGTGTGACTGGGGGGGTGGCGTCCGGGAGTGGGACCTCCCCCACTGAGGCCAATTCCGCGAGGATATCCCTAGTTATAATCAGGATCATCGACGCAATAATATGAGGACGGAACGAACCACAGCAAGCCCGCGCTCTGCCACCTGTGACCCGAGTCAGCGTCTGTCCGCACTCAGACAGTTGAACGGCAAAACTTACCGGTCCTCACAAATCCTCACCACCTCCATGCACTTGTGCACATTCGCAAACTCGCGACTCGGGTCCGACACCACGCCCGTGCGTTTAACGCTCCACATGTTGAGCAGCAGCACGATGCCCGAGGTGAACACCGGCATCTACATCGGATGCGCACTCAGTAAGCATCGTGTCTATAATTCGAAACCAAACGACGCACCAGATTGATAGTGGTCGGCACATCCCCCATCCGCCGCCTGTGGATATCCACGAGGTTCGCACACGCACGCGCAGCGCTGGTGCAGACTGCCAGCGACGGCATGCCCTGCATGCACACGTCTCCTAGTCAGGCTCCTGTCACGACAGAGACATCACGACGCACCGTCGGCGCATTCCGCAGAACCGGTATAAACCGCTTATGTATATAAATCTGTAGGTGATAGTACTTGCACTGCAGCGCAACGGACTGCTGGAAGAACACCGTATCCTCGCGGTCAGGGTCCCACCGAAGGTGCCCCGGGATCTGCTCCTGCCAGCGATTCAGCGCCGAGTCCAATTCCGCGACGAGCGTCTCCTCGAGCGCGTTGTCGAGCGAGAAGATCGCGCGCGTTTTGTTCAGCGGGTACTAATATTGAAGCAATGCTGAGTGCATAATGTGTGTGTGATTCGATAAGGCGGGGGCACGTACGAGTAGTTTGATGCTGAAGGAGAGGAGGTGGTTGAGCTGGAGGACCCAGTTGAAGAACGCGACCTGCGAGGGACGCCCGGGCGGCTGTTGGAAGGGGCGCGTCGGGTGTTCCCAGAATTCGTCGTCGCACTGAGAGACAAAACGAAGGTGATTACGAGCAACGCTAGATCTATCTGGCGTACCTCGATGGGCGGTTCGACGTCTAGGCTGTAAACGGGGTTCAATTAATTGAATACCTCGCGGGAAGGAAGGAGGAATGAGGACGCAGGAAAAACTGACTCAGTTTCCTCCAGCGCGCACGGTTTGCCCGTCCCCGCGCTCATGAGTCGGTCCATATACACCAGCACCCAAAACGCGCGCTTGAGAAGCTCGCCCTCGACTGAAGGCACCTCGTATGCCGCCTTCCGCCGGTGTACGCCGATATCCTATGCGGTGAACGTCAGTGTACTTACTCGGGTCAATAAGGTGGAAAGTAACGCGTATGTACCTGCGCAATGCGGAGCCCAAACCCAACCAAGTTCCAACACGCCTGCGGCGACGCCGATCCCTCCAGGAACTGTACCGCGAGCTGCGGTAATCTCAGCGTCAATTCGGTGTACTTACAAGCCGGGCGAGAAAAGCACCTACACAGTAATACTGCAGGTCATGCACCGTCGCCGTCCCGAACATATGGCCTCCCTGATTCCGGACCTGGCGAGAGGAAGAAAAAGTCGACACGGACGATAGCCTAGCAAGAACCAAAGCGCTGCGCACCTGGTTAAACCACCGCCACCCGTACGCGAGCCCGTCCGTCCCGACCGAGGTATCAATGCTCAGAAGACCGACCTCTGGATCCTTGCTCCAGCGCGAGGCCACAGCGCAGACGAGGAGCACGGTCGTCCCGAAGGCGTCGTTCCTTGGGGATAAGATGATTGAGTCAGTCACCGCGGACAGTTACCGTGGACTAAAAGATGGAAATAAACACGACAAACCTCAGGTGCAGACCCGACGCAACACCGCGCTCGAACGTCGGTCGGTGGAGCAGCGGCACATACATGTTTTGATGCTGGAAGTACAACTCAAAGAGGTCGTCCATCATCGCGGCGGGCGGGAAGTCCAGGGGGCGTGCGCCTGGCGGGGCCTGCTCTAGCTGCATAATACAAGCCTCAATCAAGATTCATTCGGTTGCGTACGATGACGGCGACTCACCGCTCTGAAGGACCAGTATTTCATCCTCCGTGAGGGCCACGCGGAGCGCCGGCTATCGTGTGTCCCGTCAAGTGAGTGCTCAGGCCTGTGGCGCTCAACGTCGGCCTTGAGATCGAGGGCAGCGCTGATCAGAGTGGCACCTGAGCCCTTGCCGTAAAATGTATTGGCGAGCGGCGCGCAGAGCGAGAGGTTCTCGAGCTAGAGCATACGAATGCGAATGAGCACTGACCGCGTTCGGGGGAAGACACAGGATTCATGCCACGCACATCGCGCACAAGGGCCAGATGAAGGAGGTCATCTCCGTGCGGAGCGGGCGATGGCAGGAAGAAAGCGCGCAGTCTGGCGCGGAGGAAGCTGAGGGAAGCAGCGCGCGTGGTCGCTTCGTCCGCGCTCAAGCCATTGGTCGCCTCGGGTGTGATCGCGATATCACCGACACTCTGGCAAGTGCTGGTGTTGAGGCGAGTCGGACTAGCAAGCTCGGATCGAAGCCGGCGTATGACCTCCATCGCCTGAGCCAGCTGCTCTTCAAGCGAGTCTACCTGACTGCAGACGAGCGTTATTGACACGGAAAATCACAGG
>JARIHR010000199.1:37500-41369 GCA_029281495.1 Mycena filopes | reverse complement strand
AAGTATTATTATGAATCACCAAGGGAGCGGCGAGCCGCGTTGGTTTTTTATCTAATAAATACACCCCTTCCGGAAGTCGGGGCTTATAATGCATGTATTAGCTCTAGAATTACCACAGTTATCCATGTAGCAATGTACCATCAAATAAACTATAACTGATTTAATGAGCCATTCGCAGTTTCACAGTACAAATTTGTTTATACTTAGACATGCATGGCTTAATCTTTGAGACAAGCATATGACTACTGGCAGGATCAACCAGGTAACTACTTTCCGGATAGCAAGCCCAGCAATTACGCGGAAGCGAGCAGCAGCACCTACTAACGAACGCCAGAACGGCGCAAGCTTTCAGCACTGGGAGTATTTCGTTAACGAGATTGTCAATCGATTCAACCGCGACCCAGACCCATGCGTTCCCCGAAGGTACTAACTAGCCCAAGGCACAACGGCCAAAACACCTTATTCCCCGATCTCACAAAATTCGAACACGCTTCCCCCGGTCGCACTCAAGCAACAGAGATGGCGGTCCTTGAAGAGAACTACCAACAGCCGGCCAAAGTCAATCAAGACGACAGCGCAGCCGCGGCGGATTCCCAAGTGGTTAACTGCGACAGGTTTAGCTATCAGCAAGTAGATCCACATTCTTCAGCATTGCAGACACCAGAGGTATCCGACTTGGTGAGCGAGAACCGCAAAGGATTCAAGAAGCTCAGCTCGAAACACATCCCAAGCTAGTACATCCTGTTAGACAGGCACATCAATAACTCGGTCCAGGTTGAGCTCGTATAGAAATTCGATTGACGAGGCGTACTAGACTAGACAACGACGGTGCCGCAGCGGTGTCGAAGCCCTGCTTTCAACCTCGAGGCCGTGTATTGCAACGACCGTGAAGATATATGACCTATACAGACGCGCCGACACATGTTTAACCATGCCCCAACCGCCCTTTCAGCCTTTCCCTTCATATAGTTGGAAATCTATCTTTTGAGATAACACCTCGAAAAAGGGTGAAACCAACGAGATCAATCGCGATACTGATTTGCGCAACTGAAAACCGAGGTTTTTCGCGCGTTGAAAGGTCGCAAAGTGGGTGGAGTATGTGCCCAAAGACCTAAGGAAGGGTCTGGAGGACGAGGGAGGGGCGGGGAGGGAGATGGGGGGCGGTCAAAGCAACTTTGCTAAAGTGCCGCTTTCAGGGTCCTTCCTTGTGCTTGAATAGGGTGCTAGTGAGGTGGGTGAACACCTTCAGAGGCCTAATGGACTCGGGGTTCAACTTGAAGGTGCGTGGCGGGGAGGGGGAAGGGGTGGGAGGCAGTTCGTGCCCTTCGATGGTGAGCGGTCACTGGGCTCTGAATGCCGTGGAAGTGGGTGTCCACAATGGACCTCCTGGAGCTTGACTATGCACCTTTGCAAGGTGGGACGGAGGGCGGTCGACGGGGGATCCAAAAATAGACCTCGGACCAAAGTTGTAGAGCTCGACGAGGGCTACAAGAGTCGTCTAAGGCCAATTTTCGATGCGGGGCCTCGTTGGCCCGCAAAACGCGAAATACTTTCCGAGAGCCGGCGATATGAGAGACTGCGATCACCGCAGGGAGCACTCACCCATCGGGGGGATGCTGCCAGGCAAGTGCCCAACCTCGTCGAAGGCACCCGGATGGTCAGCGAGGCCAGTCGAGACGAGCCGAATGGCCCAATAGGCAATAGCGCGCTGGCGAAGCTGCCGATGCCTTTGACCAAGGTGCCGTTGAGGAGCGCTTGGAAGGCCTTACAAGACAGGGCCACAACGACCTCTGGTTCCGATGGTGGCAATGTCCCAATAGGCGATTGCGCTCTGGCGAGACCGCCAATGTCCTCGACCGAAGTGTCGTTGAGAAGCACTCAGAGGGTCCTGCAAGACAGGGTCATCACTTGTCTAAGACACATATACTGTTTCAGGTCGGATGTCTCGCCTGGCTGAGACGGCTCTGTCACAGCTCAGAGACATTGCAACCAGCATGGCATGAGTGAGACAGACTGAAACCTTCCTTTGTTTTGGTTGGGCGACTGAGAACAAGGTCCCAATAGGCGATAGCGCGCTGGCAAAGCTGCCGATGCCTTTGACTGAGGTGCCGTTGAAAAGCACTCTGAAGGCCCTACAAGACAGGGCCACAACGTTTACCAAAACCTCTGCCTTGAAAGCACGGCAAGGTCCCAATAGGCGATAGCACGCTGGCGAAGCTGCCGATGCCTTCGACCGAGGTGCCGTTGAGAAGCGCTCGGAAGGCTCTACAAGACAGGGTCACAACTTGTCTGAGACTCTTTGGGATGTCTCAGACGCAGACTGTTTCAGGTCAGATGTCTCAGACCGTGTGTCTCGCTTGAATGTCTGAGACGTGAAGGCCCTGTTTCCAGGTCAGAGACACCCAAGGCACAGTTAGAGTGCACGAGACGGACCAAAACCTCTGCCTGAGATGAGCAACAAGGTCCCAATAGGCGATAGCGCGCCAGTGAGAGCCCCGATGCCTTTGACCGAAGTGCCGTTGAGGAGCCCTTGGAAGGCCCTACAAGACAGGGTTACATCGCCAATTGACACCTCTGCCTCGAAGGCACGACCAAACTCCCAATAGGCGATAGCGTGCTGGGGAGGCTGCTGACGCCCTTGACCAAAGTGCCGTTGAGAAGCACTCAGTGGGCCCTACAAGACAGGGTCATAACCTGTCTGAGACTTTGGCAGTGTCTGAGACATGTCTCGGACGCTGAGACATTAAGGCACTGTGTCTTAGACATGGACCTGAGACATAGCAAGCTCAGACATTAGATGTGAGACACACCCACTCAAGTGAGACAAGGTACAGACACTCAGACATAAGCTCAGACATCAGATGTGAGACACAGTGAGACAACCCACTCAGACATTCAAGTGAGACAAGGTACAGACACGAGACACTCAGACATTCAAGTGAGACACTCCTGGAGTTGGGTTTCCCATTACTGAGACTCAGACATCATTCATTAGAAATTGACCGGCCCTAAACAAGACTGCGTTACTGACTACAAACTTACCTATCCAAACCACCAAGTCGATATTGGTCCGGCCCTAAACTGAGCTGCGTTACTGACTACAAAAACTAACTAACTTAACCAAGTCAACCTTGGTCCGGCCCTAAAGCAGACTGCGGTCAGTAAAGAAAACGACTGCTGGGTTGATAACCCAAGTCTGACTGTCTCATCGTCGCGGGCGGCTTACTAGACTAGACAACGACGGTGGCCGCAGCCGAGTGTCAAGTTGCCTTGCTTTCAACCCCACAGTTGCAGTGCCAATAGCCCCTCGAGGGATATGCCGACATACGTGCTATAGAATAGCCGCCAGCCCGTGTTGGGAACGATACACCTAGCAACTCACAAACACAATGGTTACTTGAGCCGCAAAGGACCCGTTCACCACTGCCTTCATATAGTTGGAAACCCCACTTTTGAGATAGCAACCCAAAAAAGAGTGAAACGAGCGAGATCATTCTTGATACCGATTTGCGCAACTGAAATCTGACCGGCCCTAAACTCAACTGTGAACAAGGCTTGTGGTTACATCCTAGAGAAGGGTGTAAGTCCCAGAAAACTACAAGTCTAACAAAGTCCGGCCCTAAACTAGAGTCTCGGACTTGACTTGTCTTACCTCCTCTTCCCTGTATTCAATCCTTCTTCTCTTCTTCTTTCTTTCTTTCTCCTTCCCTTTTTCTTCTCTTCTCTTCTCTTCTCCTCTCCTCTCCTCTCACCTGCCCCCTGCCCTCCCCTAAACTCCCTCCTCCTCTCCTCCCCTCCCTGCCTCTCCTAGCCCTTAACCTCGAGTCTAATGGCTGCTCAGCGCAACCCATAGACTCGATGCCAAAGGC
>JARIHR010000199.1:27500-30000 GCA_029281495.1 Mycena filopes | reverse complement strand
GCGATACTGATTTGCGCAACTGAAAACCGAGGTTTTTCGCGCGTTGAAAGGTCGCAAAGTGGGTGGAGTATGTGCCCAAAGACCTAAGGAAGGGTCTGGAGGACGAGGGAGGGGCGGGGAGGGAGATGGGGGGCGGTCAAAGCAACTTTGCTAAAGTGCCGCTTTCAGGGTCCTTCCTTGTGCTTGAATAGGGTGCTAGTGAGGTGGGTGAACACCTTCAGAGGCCTAATGGACTCGGGGTTCAACTTGAAGGTGCGTGGCGGGGAGGGGGAAGGGGTGGGAGGCAGTTCGTGCCCTTCGATGGTGAGCGGTCACTGGGCTCTGAATGCCGTGGAAGTGGGTGTCCACAATGGACCTCCTGGAGCTTGACTATGCACCTTTGCAAGGTGGGACGGAGGGCGGTCGACGGGGGATCCAAAAATAGACCTCGGACCAAAGTTGTAGAGCTCGACGAGGGCTACAAGAGTCGTCTAAGGCCAATTTTCGATGCGGGGCCTCGTTGGCCCGCAAAACGCGAAATACTTTCCGAGAGCCGGCGATATGAGAGACTGCGATCACCGCAGGGAGCACTCACCCATCGGGGGGATGCTGCCAGGCAAGTGCCCAACCTCGTCGAAGGCACCCGGATGGTCAGCGAGGCCAGTCGAGACGAGCCGAATGGCCCAATAGGCAATAGCGCGCTGGCGAAGCTGCCGATGCCTTTGACCAAGGTGCCGTTGAGGAGCGCTTGGAAGGCCTTACAAGACAGGGCCACAACGACCTCTGGTTCCGATGGTGGCAATGTCCCAATAGGCGATTGCGCTCTGGCGAGACCGCCAATGTCCTCGACCGAAGTGTCGTTGAGAAGCACTCAGAGGGTCCTGCAAGACAGGGTCATCACTTGTCTAAGACACATATACTGTTTCAGGTCGGATGTCTCGCCTGGCTGAGACGGCTCTGTCACAGCTCAGAGACATTGCAACCAGCATGGCATGAGTGAGACAGACTGAAACCTTCCTTTGTTTTGGTTGGGCGACTGAGAACAAGGTCCCAATAGGCGATAGCGCGCTGGCAAAGCTGCCGATGCCTTTGACTGAGGTGCCGTTGAAAAGCACTCTGAAGGCCCTACAAGACAGGGCCACAACGTTTACCAAAACCTCTGCCTTGAAAGCACGGCAAGGTCCCAATAGGCGATAGCACGCTGGCGAAGCTGCCGATGCCTTCGACCGAGGTGCCGTTGAGAAGCGCTCGGAAGGCTCTACAAGACAGGGTCACAACTTGTCTGAGACTCTTTGGGATGTCTCAGACGCAGACTGTTTCAGGTCAGATGTCTCAGACCGTGTGTCTCGCTTGAATGTCTGAGACGTGAAGGCCCTGTTTCCAGGTCAGAGACACCCAAGGCACAGTTAGAGTGCACGAGACGGACCAAAACCTCTGCCTGAGATGAGCAACAAGGTCCCAATAGGCGATAGCGCGCCAGTGAGAGCCCCGATGCCTTTGACCGAAGTGCCGTTGAGGAGCCCTTGGAAGGCCCTACAAGACAGGGTTACATCGCCAATTGACACCTCTGCCTCGAAGGCACGACCAAACTCCCAATAGGCGATAGCGTGCTGGGGAGGCTGCTGACGCCCTTGACCAAAGTGCCGTTGAGAAGCACTCAGTGGGCCCTACAAGACAGGGTCATAACCTGTCTGAGACTTTGGCAGTGTCTGAGACATGTCTCGGACGCTGAGACATTAAGGCACTGTGTCTTAGACATGGACCTGAGACATAGCAAGCTCAGACATTAGATGTGAGACACACCCACTCAAGTGAGACAAGGTACAGACACTCAGACATAAGCTCAGACATCAGATGTGAGACACAGTGAGACAACCCACTCAGACATTCAAGTGAGACAAGGTACAGACACGAGACACTCAGACATTCAAGTGAGACACTCCTGGAGTTGGGTTTCCCATTACTGAGACTCAGACATCATTCATTAGAAATTGACCGGCCCTAAACAAGACTGCGTTACTGACTACAAACTTACCTATCCAAACCACCAAGTCGATATTGGTCCGGCCCTAAACTGAGCTGCGTTACTGACTACAAAAACTAACTAACTTAACCAAGTCAACCTTGGTCCGGCCCTAAAGCAGACTGCGGTCAGTAAAGAAAACGACTGCTGGGTTGATAACCCAAGTCTGACTGTCTCATCGTCGCGGGCGGCTTACTAGACTAGACAACGACGGTGGCCGCAGCCGAGTGTCAAGTTGCCTTGCTTTCAACCCCACAGTTGCAGTGCCAATAGCCCCTCGAGGGATATGCCGACATACGTGCTATAGAATAGCCGCCAGCCCGTGTTGGGAACGATACACCTAGCAACTCACAAACACAATGGTTACTTGAGCCGCAAAGGACCCGTTCACCACTGCCTTCATATAGTTGGAAACCCCACTTTTGAGATAGCAACCCAAAAAAGAGTGAAACGAGCGAGATCATTCTTGATACCGATTTGCGCAACTGAAATCTGACC
>JARIHR010000199.1:17500-20000 GCA_029281495.1 Mycena filopes | reverse complement strand
AACCGCAAAGGATTCAAGAAGCTCAGCTCGAAACACATCCCAAGCTAGTACATCCTGTTAGACAGGCACATCAATAACTCGGTCCAGGTTGAGCTCGTATAGAAATTCGATTGACGAGGCGTACTAGACTAGACAACGACGGTGCCGCAGCGGTGTCGAAGCCCTGCTTTCAACCTCGAGGCCGTGTATTGCAACGACCGTGAAGATATATGACCTATACAGACGCGCCGACACATGTTTAACCATGCCCCAACCGCCCTTTCAGCCTTTCCCTTCATATAGTTGGAAATCTATCTTTTGAGATAACACCTCGAAAAAGGGTGAAACCAACGAGATCAATCGCGATACTGATTTGCGCAACTGAAAACCGAGGTTTTTCGCGCGTTGAAAGGTCGCAAAGTGGGTGGAGTATGTGCCCAAAGACCTAAGGAAGGGTCTGGAGGACGAGGGAGGGGCGGGGAGGGAGATGGGGGGCGGTCAAAGCAACTTTGCTAAAGTGCCGCTTTCAGGGTCCTTCCTTGTGCTTGAATAGGGTGCTAGTGAGGTGGGTGAACACCTTCAGAGGCCTAATGGACTCGGGGTTCAACTTGAAGGTGCGTGGCGGGGAGGGGGAAGGGGTGGGAGGCAGTTCGTGCCCTTCGATGGTGAGCGGTCACTGGGCTCTGAATGCCGTGGAAGTGGGTGTCCACAATGGACCTCCTGGAGCTTGACTATGCACCTTTGCAAGGTGGGACGGAGGGCGGTCGACGGGGGATCCAAAAATAGACCTCGGACCAAAGTTGTAGAGCTCGACGAGGGCTACAAGAGTCGTCTAAGGCCAATTTTCGATGCGGGGCCTCGTTGGCCCGCAAAACGCGAAATACTTTCCGAGAGCCGGCGATATGAGAGACTGCGATCACCGCAGGGAGCACTCACCCATCGGGGGGATGCTGCCAGGCAAGTGCCCAACCTCGTCGAAGGCACCCGGATGGTCAGCGAGGCCAGTCGAGACGAGCCGAATGGCCCAATAGGCAATAGCGCGCTGGCGAAGCTGCCGATGCCTTTGACCAAGGTGCCGTTGAGGAGCGCTTGGAAGGCCTTACAAGACAGGGCCACAACGACCTCTGGTTCCGATGGTGGCAATGTCCCAATAGGCGATTGCGCTCTGGCGAGACCGCCAATGTCCTCGACCGAAGTGTCGTTGAGAAGCACTCAGAGGGTCCTGCAAGACAGGGTCATCACTTGTCTAAGACACATATACTGTTTCAGGTCGGATGTCTCGCCTGGCTGAGACGGCTCTGTCACAGCTCAGAGACATTGCAACCAGCATGGCATGAGTGAGACAGACTGAAACCTTCCTTTGTTTTGGTTGGGCGACTGAGAACAAGGTCCCAATAGGCGATAGCGCGCTGGCAAAGCTGCCGATGCCTTTGACTGAGGTGCCGTTGAAAAGCACTCTGAAGGCCCTACAAGACAGGGCCACAACGTTTACCAAAACCTCTGCCTTGAAAGCACGGCAAGGTCCCAATAGGCGATAGCACGCTGGCGAAGCTGCCGATGCCTTCGACCGAGGTGCCGTTGAGAAGCGCTCGGAAGGCTCTACAAGACAGGGTCACAACTTGTCTGAGACTCTTTGGGATGTCTCAGACGCAGACTGTTTCAGGTCAGATGTCTCAGACCGTGTGTCTCGCTTGAATGTCTGAGACGTGAAGGCCCTGTTTCCAGGTCAGAGACACCCAAGGCACAGTTAGAGTGCACGAGACGGACCAAAACCTCTGCCTGAGATGAGCAACAAGGTCCCAATAGGCGATAGCGCGCCAGTGAGAGCCCCGATGCCTTTGACCGAAGTGCCGTTGAGGAGCCCTTGGAAGGCCCTACAAGACAGGGTTACATCGCCAATTGACACCTCTGCCTCGAAGGCACGACCAAACTCCCAATAGGCGATAGCGTGCTGGGGAGGCTGCTGACGCCCTTGACCAAAGTGCCGTTGAGAAGCACTCAGTGGGCCCTACAAGACAGGGTCATAACCTGTCTGAGACTTTGGCAGTGTCTGAGACATGTCTCGGACGCTGAGACATTAAGGCACTGTGTCTTAGACATGGACCTGAGACATAGCAAGCTCAGACATTAGATGTGAGACACACCCACTCAAGTGAGACAAGGTACAGACACTCAGACATAAGCTCAGACATCAGATGTGAGACACAGTGAGACAACCCACTCAGACATTCAAGTGAGACAAGGTACAGACACGAGACACTCAGACATTCAAGTGAGACACTCCTGGAGTTGGGTTTCCCATTACTGAGACTCAGACATCATTCATTAGAAATTGACCGGCCCTAAACAAGACTGCGTTACTGACTACAAACTTACCTATCCAAACCACCAAGTCGATATTGGTCCGGCCCTAAACTGAGCTGCGTTACTGACTACAAAAACTAACTAACTTAACCAAGTCAACCTTGGTCCGGCCCTAAAGCAGACTGCGGTCAGTAAAGAAAACGACTGCTGGGTTGAT
>JARIHR010000198.1:0-42124 GCA_029281495.1 Mycena filopes | reverse complement strand
AGCCCGAATCGAGATCTTCGGTCCGGCGGGAATCCGCATTTTCATCCGCTCGATCATGAAAATGACCCTCACGCGCACTGCCGAGAAATACGTCGTGCATGAGCTTCTCCGCAAAGACGACGAACCTACGTCCTGTGACCCAGAAGAGCTGCATTCAAGCGAGCTGGCAGGCACAGACATTCGATGCTCAGAGGACGGCTTATGGAAAGGTTTTACCTCTGGCAAAGGCTCCCTGGGCGATGTCCTCGTCGATGCTGGGCCCATATTGCACCGTGGTTAGTCTCTCATCCTTCAGGTAGGTCCATCTCTCAATCCTGCAGATCCTTGTCTGGGCTACATCTTTCGGGAAACTGAAGCTCCTGGCCGAAAGATCGTTGTCCTAGGCGATACCTACGACCCTTCTTCCATCATCCCCCTATGCAACGCGCCGTCTCTCCTCATCCACGAAGCAACCGACGCGCACATCCCCCGCGAAATCAGTCCACAGAACAAGCGCACGCCAGAGACCGTTCTGCGCACCGCGCTTGCGCGAGGGCACTCCATTCCTCAAATGGCAGGCGAGTTCGCCAGGACTGTCGGCGCCGAGAAGCTCGTCCTCAACCACATTGGCGGCCGGTACGTGGCTGACTGGGCGCGTGCGTTCGTCTTCGTTCGTTTAATAATGCATTTGCTAGGTTCCCTGCGCCGCGGCACGACCGCGACCCTCGGGTTCATGTAATGAGAGAAATCGAGCGACAAGCCACAGAAGCCTGGGGTTCTGGTAGGTATGCCATGGCTGCTTGGGACTTTATGAGGGTCGTAATTCCAGCGCCCGACACGCTGCCGCCACAGAACCAACCTTATCCTGTCACGGAGCAAGTGGTTTACGCCGATCCGGGCGCCGATGGGATGGTGTATGTGCACAACAAGAAAAGGAAATGGTGACGCGCCATCAAGGGTTCAATTTCACTTTCTTGGTTTGCTTTGCGTCGTTACAAGGTTACTTTGGCTTTGCGCCGCTCGATCTTTCACTTATTACACTGCTTAAACGATGCCCTAAATACTCCCTCTTAATAAAGATAAAAGATGTGTGTATCGAGTCCCAATCATCAAGGATGTGCAACATCCTTTTCACTCATCGTTTCGCAACGGGTGGTGATCTGAGAGGGGGGATCCAATGAAGATTCCTTGAATGCGACGCCGGACTTGCTCCGCAGCCATCGTCCGTATCTCTACAGGGGAGTAAGTAAAGTTGCGTTTCGAAATACAGAAAGGACTTGCCCAGAACAAAAATGGTATCGGTGTACAGATGAGACCTAGCACGGCAAATATGCTCATAGCGGCCTCGTCACCCAGGCGCTCGAACATGCTGGGTACGACTTGAGGGAGAAAGGCGGCGCACACAGAACGCAGCACAATCGTCGACGCGACCGCGCTTGCAAAATAGAGCTCGTAGGCGTCCATGAGATACGACGTAAGACTTTGCAAGATCTGCGCGATGCCTATCCCGAAGAACGCGCTCCCGACGATGGGCACGAGCCAGTGTACAGAGGGCGACGCGGTGCTGCGAAGCGTGGTGTTAGGAGGCGAGAAGGTGGGTATTGCTCGGCTGATACGCACAATGCGAACCAGAAGAGTCCTATGGGTACGAGGACGCCGCCTACCATGGCTTGATGGAGCCGGCTGCCGAGATGAAAGCGTGGTTAAGCGGGTGCTGGGATGGTGAGGGAATAATTACTCACGCTTCGGGGGCAGCGCGCCCGGTCTCGCTCTTCTCCATTGCACGCCAGTATATTCTGTTCTGGATGGGCGTCGACGCGAGTCCGGCCACGATGCCGACGCCAATGCCGACAAAGGCGAGGCCACCCTGGGCCGAGGTAAAGTGATGGTGTTGTTGGAAGACGATTGGGAAGGCGGCGAAGAGGGCGTATAGTGTGCCGTACACAGTGGAGATGTACAGCGCCACACAAAGTACAATGGGTTCTGTGACCAGGAATACTGAATGCACGGGAGATGAGTGAACACATCCGCACACGATCCAGGGAATGGCCGTACCAAATGGGCGACTGAGGTTTGCGAGCATGAGCCGAGTGATGGATTTTGGACGGTTTAGATCGTGTATCGAGACGTAATGGATGATCCCCTTGGATTCTTGGGCGAGTTTGGCGGCGCGTCGGCGTAGCAATACAGGGGCGTACTAGTCAAGAGAAATAGAATCAGAGCCAGCCCGACACCTAGAAGGAACGCGCGCGCCATACCGTTTCGGGCGTGAAAATTGCACCAGAAAGCAGCGCGAGCAAAGAGAAGATGAACATGAGCCAGAAATTAAAGTGCCAGTTGAGTTTCATCACGACGTATCCGCCGACGACAGGGCCAATTATTGGTCTGCATGTCGGTCAGTTCGTGGCACGAGTGAACGGGAAGCAGCGATAACTTGCCCGAGGAACGGCATGCCCGAGTACTATCGCCAGACGCAGACCGCGTTCTCGTGCCGTTCCAAATGTCCGCGGATTTGACTCGGGGCGTTGGTTGAGGGCTGACCACAAGGAGCCAGTTTCGAGATGCGACTCCAGTCACGAAGAGCAGGAGAGCACTTACGCGAAGAACCAAATATGCCAGTTAAAATCTGCAGGACAGCATTGCATAGACATTGGTTCCACTGAGACACCCTTCGAGTTGGAATACAGTGTATGACGCAAGCGTGATGAAAAAAACGAGGCGTCGGCCGTACATTTCACCCATAGGGGCAAAGACCTGGAATCGCCGGTCAAAGGAGGGTAAGATGGAGGTTAGAATTGACTTGCAAGAGGCCTGTAAGAATGTTAGATGTTGGACAAAAACGTTAAAGAGCCAGGCGCACCCTAGAGCAAAGCCCAGTACATAAAGTGATAAACCTAATTAGTAAACCAGTCAGCTCCGCGAGAAGGTCGTCGGCGATGGCGTGTATGTACCTAATATTGCCACGTTATCTGATATATTGCAGCTCGCGTGCCATTTTCTCCAGTCCGCCAGAATAGACACCTGGTATTCAGTGGTCAACGATGCGTCAACGCGTTAAATCGAAGGTTTACTTGAGCTGAACGAGATCGTCCAGGTTGCGAACGCCAGCTGTAAAATCAAGACGCGTAAGCGGGCGCGCTGGCAGGGACGGGATCAGACATACTTGGGAAGTGATTATCCACTTCCTACAATTATGAAAGTGCAAAGGGTTCTCCGGGTCCCCTTCCATGAAGTCGACGATATACGGGTTTTCCTTGTTGCCGCTACCAGGGTAAGAGTGCGCCACGGCGGAGGGCGGGGTCCCCTTTTCCAAGTCGTAATGGGTAGAGGTTGAAGAGGATGGATAGGTATCGCAGCTCTCGCCACAGACGGTGGTGCTGGAGGTCTCCCACTCTGAGGACATGATGAGGATGCAAGAGGAGGGGGGTGGGAGGAGGGCTGCTGAGGGATTATGAATTTCAGGACTCTGGCATTTTATACACGCTTGGGCGGGTAGATATGATTATGAAACAACTTCTTTTCAGCTTTACCGCTGGCTCCGATTTCGGAAATCTGAGAAGCTCGATTCGATACAGGGTACGGGATCGATGGGAGAACATCGTTGAACTAGCAGGATAAGTGACGTTTCAAGTTGCCGCTCTCCGCTTGAATGGGCCTGCACGCGAAGCGGGTTGGAGGGAAGCCGCAAGTTAGGTCAGTCGTACCACACCGGTGTGCGCGAAGCGTGCACTGTGTTTGAGTCGGGCGGGGTCGCCTTGCAGATCGGGAATATGCGCGGATGGGCGAGCAGCAAGAGGATCACCGATTTCGCGCAAGCTCTGGCGAGGCAAGTTTATCGTGCAGCAATGGATCAGTTGCCCGTTGGGATGTGATCTACAAACTAGAAGTTAAGATTAGGAAAACCAGTCGGGACAAGGGATCGCACTACTAGAGACGGCGATATGCTTCGATCAATAGAGAAGGAGGGTGTTTTTTTTTTGCCTGAATCCTCGCAAATGACTGCGGCGGGGGGCACGCTGGGCCGCGAAGGACCCCAATAATCTCGGGAGGCAAGGTGCCGGAAGCAGAGGTGATCGGGTTGCCGCTATGAGGGAGTCTGGGCCCAATATTCGTAGGGAGGTACACAGGGAGAGTCATTGTGAGGGTGGCATCGCGGACGGTAAACCAGGCATTCGCCGGGCATGCATTAGAGTTGGGATTGGAACGTTCCGTGGAAGCGAGAGGCAAAGGCCGCCATGTCGACAGCTTCTATCCGCAAAAACTGCTCGGTCAAGTTGACGTTTTGAAGACCGGCTGTGCAGCGGAAGCGCGCGGAATGGGACAGCAGGGGCGGCGCGGCGAGAGAGGGCCCGCGTTGGACGGAGTTGCATGTCTCGTTCATGTCAGAGCCGCCTCCTTCTTCTTCGGCGGCGATGAGCGGCCTGAGGAGAGGGCGACCGGGACTAGTCAGTCCGTGCTACTCGTAACAGGGCCACCTTGTTGCGATTGGGAACAAGGATCGCCTAGTTCAAAAAGGGCAAGGCTGCTGCACTCGTTTTTTTTCTGTTTGTTGGTAGCTGGACGGAGAGAAGGACTCATTCCACCTGTGTACATAGCTTCGGCCTTCGGGTTTCGGCCGTGGCGAACTGGACGCTCAGAAGGGTGTGGCGAGGTACAGCTTCGCGACTGCGAAAAGGGAAGAAGAAAATTCCATTTCCTTTCTGTGCTTTCAGGAAGACGCGTTGAAGGTGTATATAAACCGGAGGCCAGGAGGAGGGCAGACGGAGTGTACTGAGATGGAATGAATAGAATTAGGGTGAAGCCGCAGCCAAACACGCGGCATCAAGGGTGCCAACAGGCTTCTCATCCTCCCCTTCATCCCCGTCGTCCCTCCTCCACCCCTTGCGTCTTCCAGCTCTCTCCCTCCTTCTTCTCCTCCTACTTTCTCCCACCCACGAACTTCCCCCCACTTCCCCCCTCTCTTCATGTCCAAGGCATCTTGTGCGTCTAGCTCCAGCTTCCCCCTTGCTTCTGCTCATCCCCGTTCCAATTCCAATCTCAACCAGCCATTGACGATCCCTCCCGGGTTACCACCGTCTCCGCCAACGATGGCAAGTCGGGCGCTACCCGCGACATCACATACACCAATTACAAGGTCATTGGAAATGGCTCGTTTGGTGTCGTCTACCAGGCCAAGCTTGTCCCCTCTGGCGAGGAAATTGCCATCAAGAAGGTTCTGCAGGACAAGCGTTTCAAGGTCCGTCCGTCCCTCCCCCTCGCTCCCGCATGTCCAACAAGTGTCTGACTTGCGTCCCCCCGACCTCAAGAACCGCGAGCTGCAGATCATGCGGCTGGTCTCGCATCCCAACGTTGTCGACCTCGAGGCCTTTTTCTACATAAACGGTGAAAAGGTGCGCTTCCTACTTTTTAGATCGCCGTGTCGCGCACACGTGAATCTGATCCTGTCCAGCCCGCGCAGAAGGACGAGGTCTACCTTAATCTCGTTCTCGAGTACGTTCCGGAAACCGTGTACCGCGCAAGCCGCCACTACGCCAAGCTCAAGCAGCCGATGCCTATGCTCCAAATCAAACTTTATATGTACCAACTTCTCCGTTCACTCGCTTATATTCATTCCGTCGGCATCTGCCACCGTGATATCAAACCCCAGAACCTGCTGCTCAACCCCGCAACAGGCATCCTGAAGCTCTGCGACTTTGGCTCTGCCAAGATCTTAGTGGCTGGGGAACCCAATGTCAGCTACATCTGCTCCCGGTACTATCGTGCTCCTGAGCTCATCTTTGGCGCGACCAACTACACAACCAACATCGGTCAGTTTTATTTGACTCGGCCTTTGGCTCATCGTGCTCATCAACTCGCTCAGACATCTGGTCGACTGGCTGTGTGATGGCCGAGCTCATGATGGGCCAGCCTCTCTTCCCTGGCGAGAGCGGGATCGACCAGCTGGTCGAAATCATCAAAATCCTTGGTACACCATCCAGGGAGCAAATCAAGACGATGAACCCCAACTACATGGAGCACAAGTTCCCTCAAATTCGGCCCCACCCCTTTGCGAAAGCAAGCCTACCAGATTGTCACATACCGTTGGTTCTAATACTGCGAGACAGGTCTTCCGCCCTCGCACCGCACCCGAGGCCATCGATCTCGTGTCGAAGCTGCTCGAGTACACGCCAGCAGCGCGCCTGAGCGCGGTGGAGGCGATGGTGCACCCGTTCTTCGACGAACTGCGCACCGAGGGTGCCCGGATGCCCAACGGCAAGACGTTCCCAGCGCTGTTCGACTTTACACGCGAGGGTACGTTTTCTGTTAGATTATTAAAGCCCCCAAACTAACAGCGGCCGCAGAGCTGTCCGTTCGGCCTGACCTGATCCGCAAGCTTGTTCCGGCGCACTGCGAGGCGGAGCTGGCGTCACGGGGGATTGTGCTGGACTCGTTTGTGCCGATACCACTGGATGAGCTGAGAATCACACTCGACTGAACGATGGAATGACAGCAGGGGGGTATCTGTGCAGACCCGGGTCCACCTTGTTTATATCTTGTAGTCAATTGCAATGTTTTTCCGTGCAGAGTGGAGTGAGAATTACATACATTCGGATCGTTGAATTATGTTGCGAACGGATGGCGTAAGTTGTGCCCATCATTCGCAATCCAGTGCGCCTTATAGCAGTCTGCGGCGCACCCCGTCCTATCTTCCCTCCAATACCAAGCAGCGCACCCCTCCTATATCCCCCCATGGCCTCCAATAACGTCGTCCTCTGCGATACCATCCCCGCCGCTCGTCTCGCTGGCGTCGACGACGCATATCCCCTCCCCGACGACCTCGATGCGGCCGACGTCGAGCCAGTGCCAATCTCGCCCAACCCACCTAATCTTGAGGCACCGCCGCCGCGCAAGCTGTGTGTGAGACACCAGCGCATGGCGGATGAGGGGACGAATTTGAAGTTACAGCAGGTGAGATTGAAGGATATTTCCACATATCGTGTATTAATTCAATACAGTCGTTGGATGCCCTACCGTACGAGGAGCGCGAGACAGTAAACACCATCTGGTCGAGCTTCTCGTCGTCGTCACATTCCAGACGCGCCCTCATTCTGACGGGTTTGTTGACCATATCTTGTTTCAGCCAACTTAGTCAAATTTCGGAACAACTTGCGCATATTATCCGCATAGATCCCTTTGTTATTCTCCCCCGCGAGGTCTCTCTCAAAATACTGGGTTATCTCGACGCTACCTCGCTGTGCCGCGCCGCACAGGTCACGAAAAAGTGGAAGGCCCTCGCGGACGACGACATTCTGTGGCGCGGAATCTGCGAGCAACACATTGGCCAAAAATGCCACAAGTGCGGGTGGGGACTCCCTATCCTCGAAAAGAAACGCACCTATCGCAAGTCCCCTTCCCCAACCGACGGCGCCGAGTCCGCCTCGATGTCCACCAAACGCCCAGCCTTGGACGACTCGTGCGACCGCCCACTCAAGCGCCACCGTTCCGACCCTCCGCTGACTGACCTCGACTCGTTCGCAATGTCAGATGACGCCCCGCATCCTCTCCTCGCCCCCAATCGACCGATGCCCCCTCGACAAGAGTCTGCAACGCGACCGTGGAAGGATGTCTACAGCGAGCGGCTGACGATTGAGCGCAATTGGCGGCGCGGGCGATGTACCGTGCGCACTCTGAAGGGGCACACCGACGGCGTCATGTGTCTGCAGTTCAGCGAAACGCTCTCAAATCCCGACTTTCCCGTCCTCATCACCGGTTCGTACGACCGTACCGCCCGGGTGTGGAACCTCGAGACCGGCGTCGAGCTGCACTGTCTCAAGGGTCACACGCGTGCAGTACGTGCACTGCAGTTTGACCAAGTCAAACTCATCACCGGGAGCATGGACCACACACTCAAAGTGTGGGATTGGCGGCGGGGAAAGTGCATCCGGACACTGACGGGGCACACGGAGGGCATCGTCTGTCTCAATTTTGACTCGAACGTTCTCGCCAGCGGAAGTGTCGACTCGACGATCAAGGTGTGGAATCTGCGGACGGGCGGCGCGTTCACTCTACGCGGGCATTCCGATTGGGTCAATTCGGTGCAATTGTGGGATTCGACTCCGGGCGCACGGTCGCCTCCGTCCTCCTCGCTGTCGGCCTTGGACGAGGGAGGTCCCGGATCACCATCGCCTTGCGGTGGAGCGCCTGAGATCGACCCAGGCAAAATGCTTTTTTCTGCCTCGGACGACGGAACGATCAAGCTCTGGGATCTCACACTGCGAACTTGCGTCCGTGTGTTCACGGGTCATGTTGGGCAGGTGCAGAGCATGAAGCTTTTACTGGCAGACGAGTGCGGGGATGAGGAGAAGATTGATGACAGCGGCGATCGTGCGAACCAACCGGAGGGTCCTGGACCCCGCCCATCGAATGGGGAGCGCGAACCCCGCGGCACCGACAACCTCGTAGAAGCTGCAGTCCCCCCATCCCTGTTCCCAAGCCGCAAGAAACCTCTCCTCATCTCGGGGAGTCTCGACAACACCATCAAGTTGTGGGATATTGACACTAGCGAAGCCCTTTCGACGTTCTTTGGCCATATCGAGGGAGTTTGGGCTGTTGCGAGCGACAAACTGCGCCTGGTCAGCGGGAGTCATGATCGCACTATCAAGGTCTGCGCTCCATCGTTCTTTCATTGCTCGAGACTCAATTCTTCCAGGTGTGGTCCCGTGACGAAGGCAAGTGCACAGCGACCCTCGTCGGTCATCGCGCCGCCGTAAGTTGCCTTGCATTGGGCGAAGATAAGATAGTGTCTGGTAGCGATGATTGCGAAATTAGGATCTGGGATTTCGCGTGATCCGATCAACGCGGATCAGGGCTTCTTTTGATGGCTGACTGGTGGCAGTACGCATTCATAATATACCAACTGCCTTAAGTTAATTGCTATCGTCTGCTTTCGAATACACGGAAATACTGTACATGTTACTTGTACATTATATGGCTATGTACATTGTGACTGCAATTAATCGAGACGAAACACCCTGATCATGACCTGAAGCCGAGGCGCTTGAGCTCGAGTGCCCTCATCCTGCAAGTGCGCGACCGAGCAGTTAGTTGCAACGAGGCAGTCTAATGCAATCTGTCGCGCACCTATGGATTCGCGTCTCATCAGCTTCAAGTTTGAGGATGCGCTGCGATAGCGCAACATCGGTATCTGGATCAAAATGAACACGACCGAGCTCGTGTTGTAAATATGCCAGCGGTCCATTGTTCCGGTAGCGCGCCAGATCTGGTGGCTTGAATAGATGCAGCGCACGAATATGTTCCATGAACTTGGAATAGCGCCGAAAATTTATGAGCCTGCACCCATCGAAATCGAGAGTGGGCGGGTAGTTCCGCAGCAGTGAGTTCAGATCACGTAGATGAACCGCTGTTGGTTGCATATATAAGGAAAATTGTTGCAGATGTTCGAGAGGAATATCGTTTACCAAGCCACGGAAGGCAGAAATTCCGGTACAATGGGTCGAGTGCTTCTTCTGGTTTCAAGGCCGTGCGGTACGATAGATGGTTGTTTGTGGGGTCAAGCAAGCGCTTTAGGTCTTGGAGCGTCACCTGAAGATGGGACGGGAGCGCCCCGACGGTTAATACGAGCCTTTCTTCAGTCGACTGGAGGGCGGTGGTTATTGCGCTGAGGCTTGCAAAGTTCCGCAGCTTTCGACATTCGTGCGCCGTATTTATGAAGAATTTGAATACTTCTGCGCGAGCCTCCGCGCGTGAAGGAGTCACTATGGATTTTTTCACCCAGAGTATGACCTTGTTATTGTTGTTCGAGGTGGCATTCACTTTGTCCGACCCCTCTGTTCCTCTTCCCAGGTGAGCGAGATAGTCCGCGGGAAGGATTGACCAGTAACTATCGCCTTCTAGCAAAGTAAGAGCGATTGCCAAATCGCGGGGAAGAATATCAGCTGTCCGCGGAAGCCTCGTCGGCGTGAGTGGGGCAGGTGGTACGTCAGTCATCGATTTAACCTGTGGGATTAAATTTCAAGCAGATTTCGATGGTAGGGAAAGTTAGGTACCCTTTCTTCGGCCAAGCGGAAAAGGTAGCGTGCGCTGGCGTCCACAGAAGAGGATTTGGCTGGCATTGCAGCCCGACAGAAATGTTTTATCTGCGATAGGATCTCGGTGTGAATCCGCAGCCGATGATTCGACACCCAGAAGGCAAGGACCTCAAAGACGCTTAACTCGCCATTTCAGCGCACATCACTTTGACAATTATAGAACCACGAACTTCAACTCGGGGCTCTGAGCATGGAAGCGTTGAAAGATCATGGCCAGCAGGTTGTCCGGGGTCGTGAACTCCGCGAAGGTCGAGAACAGTACTTCCTGAAACTCGGAACGCTTTTGGGCGTCCGGGAATGCAGCTTCAGGCCGCGCGTTAGAAAATACGGGCAGTCGAGAATAAAACGCTCACTCGGACTAAGCAGTTTCTCGATCAATACCTCCAAGCTCGCAGCATATACATCGCCGGAAGCTGGATCATCGAGCAGCATTGAAGATTCTGGCAGCGAGTACTGGGATGACCCAGATACAGGTGACTGCAGGTCGGAATCGGTGTCGGGTAATAAGGTGGGCGTTGAGCAGCCATCCGACGGGGAATGGAGGTCGCCGTCAAGGGAGTCGACAGTGCCGGTTGAAGGTTGACGTCGATGGCCAAGAGATGCAGGAAAATACAGCTCTGAGGATGGCGATGTGGGACCAGCAGGAGACCAGACACTGACGGTTAAATTCCCGCTCGAACCAGAGCTGAGCCCATCGGGAGTGGTGGGACGACGGAAGAAACTGTGTTTCTTCGCCCCTGACGATCCTTTGATATCAGTTGGGACGTGTTCAACTTTCATATCGTCACAAAAGGGACCGCAGGAGACGAGGAGGATCCGTACGGGATTGAGCTTCGGCCTGCAGGATATCATCTGGTACTCTTCGTCGGGCGCTGCTCATCGAGGACGAGCGGAGGTGACACGGATAAGGATAACAAGCCGGCGGAGGCTGTACCAGAAAAAGATACTGGCACATTGGCCGCGTGTTAGATACAAGACGATTCGGATACATGGCTTTAACTAGTTTTTATTCCTGTTCTCCGTACCTTTCAAGCGGTCGTTGACGAGCTCGCTGAATTCCTCACGGAGAATAGCTTCGCGCCGTTCCCTCTCTTCCTTCTGAAGCTTTAAAATTCCCCGCTTTTCTTCTGCACTGATGACCTGGTTCTCTTTCCTCATCCGTACAGCGTTCATGCGACGATGTCGGCTTCCACTCATGACATATCCGACATCCTCGTATTTTGCAATCTCGTCCGAGGTCAGGCCAATCTCACCACGACGAGGGATGCGAGATTCTGTTCCGTCCTGCAAGAATGCCGCCATGGCACTTCCTTCGCCACGGAGCAGAGAGCCGCCATAGGAGCGCTCGTCGATTCGTTTAGAAGTGCTCGGTTTGTGCAAGGGTTGTGGTCCAAGATCGTCGTCCGAGTCACCGTCGTCACCGTCGTGATCGCCGACTTGGTCCACAGAAGAGTTGGAGGGTAAACCACTATCATTTGGGAGGGGGAGGGCGCCCGATGGGGTAGCGACAGGTTTAACAATCCATTCGTCGTCGTCTTCCTCGTCGACAAGAGGACTCGGGGTCCGGCTAGGAGGAAGGGCCTTCGTCCGACTAGGGCGGCCGCTTCGGTCGATATCGTCAGAATCGCTTTCGGAGTCACGGTGTTTCCTGCTGCTCCGGCGTTCCCTGTCCTTTTAGCCCTCTTCTTTTCTTTCCGCTCCTTTCGACGACGATACTCCTCTTCCGAAGAGTCGCTAGAGACAGAACGAGGGCGTTTAGATTTTTTACTTGATTTTCCACGTTTCGGCGACCTGGGTTACGAATATTAGGGGAACGAGCAATACACGGAAAACGAACGCACAAGTCTCGAGCGGCGGCCTTGGGAGATGGCGGCCAGATATCCACGACGGTTGCATCTCGCTTGGCCCGCCGACTGTAAAGAATCAGGCCTCAGGACCAAAGGCCAAGTAACATGCAACTTGCACACCTGTCCATCATATCGCCTCCGCCTCCCCCATAGGCATTCCCAGCATAGTGAGGAGGCCTATCACGAGTACCAGAGCCATCTTGGTGCCAAGGGACTTGAAGCTCTTTGGGAGGCAAAGGCCGCTTATAATCGTCGTATTCCGGGCTTGCACGGTTCGTTCTTTCGCGGCTTCGGCTGCGGCGGGGAGAAAGGGTTCGCCGACGAGGGGAAGGGCTGCGGCGGCGGCGAGGCGACGGGGAGCGGGGACGGTGTCGGTCAGCGTAGGCGGGAGAGTCTTTTGGAACCAGGCCTGCTCGAGATGGATGGACTGAAGCCATGTTGGACTGTGACAATATTCCGTCACGGACCCTTTCTCGCACAACCATGCCCCGCAAAGAAACAGCTCAAGGGTCGATATCAGCCCAGGCTCAACAGGATCTTGTCTCTGACGGAATGGAAAACTTTGAACTCCCAAAGTCCCTCGTAACGAGGATTGCCAGATCCGCAGTGCGTTCGCCCCTACTCGCCAGAAACGCTCGTTCATGTTCCCCAAGCTGCCAGAAAACGTGAAACTTCAGAAGGAGACAGTTCTTTCTCTCATCAAGGGCTCTACTGTGTTCATAAACTATTTGGGTGCGTTCGCCGCCATGTTTTCTGTGCCAAGTCGCGTCTGTGAACTGAACGCGACGCGTCGTACAGCTGCTACGCGAGTCCACTTCTCTCTTCCATCCACCGACAGTTTTTCTGACGCGTCGCGCCCTCAGCGCTCATGATGTGGCTCTGTCCAAGCAGCACAAGAGTATATCGGCATCCGACGTGCTCAAAGCCTTGGAAATGATAGAATTCGGGGACCTGGTGGACAAGCTGCAGGCCGAGCTTTTGGGTGCGCGTCGTCGTCTGTCTCATTTAAATAATGTGTATAGCTAATGCGATGTTTGCAGTCTACCGCGAACAGGCGAAAACTGACAAGAGTAAGAAAGGCAGCTCCAGCATCGGCCCCAAGGGCAAAACCACCACTCCGCTCGCCTCCACGACAAAGTCCGTCAAGGGCAAGGAAAAGGCCACCATTGTTCTGCCACCATTGGCCGCAAACTCGGTACCCATCGACGTGGATCCCAGCGAGTCAATATCGTCAGGGCCGGGCATGGCGATGGACGTCGATGAAGAAATAGACGTCGACCTGGATCCATCCGTTCATGTGGAGACTGACGGAGAGGGGGAAGGCGGACGGCTGGAGGAGGAAGAGGAGGAGGCCGAGGAGCTTGAGGACGCTGAGGACATTGAAGAGGAGCCCGAAGAACTTGTTGACACCGTTGCCCTTGATATGCAGGACTTGAAGCGGGATGGGAGAGGGCCAGACGAGGTTATGGTAGATATGGGTGAATAGATTTGCGGTATTTGCCGTAGTTTGTCAGCGCTGTTGATTTTACCTTTCATGACTGTAACACACCGGAAACCGCCACTTCAACCAGACGAAATTGCTAGCAAGTCCGTTCTACGCTATCCAACCGCGCCTGACCGAATTTGCAGCGGTCACTGAGCCTGGCGTTCAATTTGAATGTGATTCGTGTGCATGCGATCTCACCCACACAATTCGCATAAAATGCGCCGACCCTGCTTGCCAGTCAGAGGATGGAGTCGACATATGCCCTCCTTGCTTTTGTGCGGGAAAGCAATTTGGCAACCACCTCAGAGGTCACGCGTATCGTGTTATTGTACGCCAACCGTTATTAACCATTCATTGTCTCAACGCCGCCTCCAGGAATTCAACTCTTACCCAATATTCTCCGCTGACTGGGGAGCGGACGAGTCAGTTATCTGTCCAATGCTCATTCCGCCGTTGATGTTTTGTCTAGAGAACTCCTTTTATTGAAGGGCATCGCAAGCCAGGGTCTTGGTAATTGGAAGAAGATCGCAGAGCATGTTGGCACTCAGACCAAGGAGGAAGTCGAGAAACACTACAATAGTGTCTATGTCGAGTCGCCCGAATGGCCTTTACCTGCAAGTTCCTTTTGTATCGCGTTCCCCGCTCACGCTGACGCTTTGAAGCGGATGGACCTTACATTCGATATACCGCCCGAGGAATTCCAAGAGACGAAGCGCCGGCGAATCTCGGAAATGAACGCCATGCCTATACCTCCCCAGAAGGCTGCACCGACCTCTGCGCCGGGAATACATGAAATTGCTACATTCCTTCCCGGCCGTTTGGAATTTGAACATGAACTAGACAACGAGGCCGAAGATCTCGTCAAGGATCTCGAGTTTGGTGTTTGTCTGGAGTTTGGCGGTGACCAAATCATGGAGGACGAGAACGATCTCGATGTCAAGGCTCGAGTTCGATGGGAGGAAGACAGGAGGAACGGGATCGTTGGTTCCAGGATTGCCACGCCGGAACGCAAGCCACACAAAGGCAAAAGCAAAGCTCCTATGCCTGTCGCCAATGGCTCCTCCAATGGAGCGGTGAATGGGATGCGGGTGAATGGCGACGTCTCCGCGCATGCGAAGCGGCCATCTCAATCCGAGGATGTGGTCATGGGTAATGCCACGGGTACCGTCGACGAGGAGGAAGAAGTCACACAACTGCCGCCCGCCGAAACACAGCACTCCCTGACATTTAAGCTCACTCTTTTAGAAATGTATGCTCAACGGGTCGAGAAACGTTTGGAAAGCAAGCGACTGATGTTTGATCGTGGGCTGTTGGAGTATAGAAAAGTACGCAAGGCGGCACCTCTACTTCTGCGCCCCACTCAATTCTGCAGATGCAAGCCGCGGAAAAGAAACGGCCAAAGGAAGAGAAGGATATCCTTCATCGACTGCGACCATTTGCGCGACTTCAAACCGCTGAGGATTATGAACACTTCTCCGCAGACATTCTTTGTGCGCCAATATTTCCTTTCTTCCCCCGCTGAACTGAAGACGGTTGTCTCAAATAGATGAAGCCATCCTTCGAAAAAGAATCCAAGACTTGCAGCACTATCGTCGACTTGGATTGTCGACTTCAGCGGACATCGAAAAGTATACGAACGACATGAATAAAAGGGTATGGCCTCCGTCTCCTAGTCTCGTTTGACATTTTCAAGCCGCCTTAGACTCAGATTAAAATTAACCCGCGAGAAAATTATGCCGCGGAGAAGAGCAGAGGCAGCGGACGACAATCTTCAGGCCCTGATCGTTCAAGCCTGGCCCCTGAGGGTAGAAAAAGCCACGACCGAGAAACGTCGCCGAAACTAGACATTTCGGCCACAGTCAATGCTCGGAAACGAGGTACACCTTTTTATTATCGTTCGTCGCAGCCAAATCTCAATACTGGCATTAGCTCCTTTGAACCTCGCCAACAGCCCATCTCTCCACCTCCTCACGCCAGTCGAGCAAACACTGTGTTCCCAGCTGCGTATCCTTCCCAAACCCTACCTTGTCGTTAAGGAGACTTTGGTCCGCGAATATGCAAGAAGGGGAGGCAAGCTGCGCAGGAGGGAGGCAAGAGATCTCGTCAAAATTGACGTCAATAAGACCAGCAGGGTTTGGGATTTCCTCGCCCAGGCTGGATTTTTACAGATCAATGCGGAGCCCACGATATCCAACCCCATCCCACCTCCAAGCGTAGTCCCACTGACTGGAACTCCGCTCCAGGACTCTAGGTAAGTATGCCTGACGCCTTGTGCATTCTGCACCACTTATCCGTCGTAGCGTCGGATCAACAACTCCGGTGCCGCCACCACTTTCGAACGGATCTTTTGCCTCGAGCTCTTCATCTCCTCTCCCTGCATCCCTTGTACGACCACAACCTCCGATCTCCTCGTGGGCTCCACCCGGTGGGGCGTAGCCGCGCTTGGCCGCTATGTGTAACCCTACAAATTGTCTTATTAACTGTATCATCAATCGTATCATCAATCCAAACGTTCGTCGGAGTAAATTTAAATTTCGTTCCAATCGTAGCTTGACTCGAGCTCTCTTGCGAACAAAAAATAGGTTCCGCATATTCTCAACCAATTCTTACGGACCTCGAATCGAACGGGCGTCCTGTTTTTGGTCGACTCTCTGCCTCAGGCTTACTAGCAGCCGGACTCCATGCTATATTGGTTGGCTGGAGCTTCCTTAGTCGGCGGTGTCTCCATTTGTGAAGTATGGTCGAAGCTGTTAGTTTAAGTGAGACCATCTCTCCACTATTTTTGACTCAAAGAGCCGGAAACCGTACTTCAAGTTGAAGGTGAAAAGAACACGTCAACCGGCACATAGCTGCACCTTGCGTTCGAAGCCCGTGATTTCAAAGCCAACCAAGAAAAATGGCCGGATGGCCGAGTGGTTAAGGCGTTGGGCGAAGAGCTGTGGATGTGTTGAGTGCACTGTCCGATTTTGCTTCAAACACAAGCTCGGAACACACTCTTCGAAGCTCGTGATTTCAAAGCCAACCAAGAAAAACGGCCAGATGGCCGAGTGGTTAAGGCGTCGGGTGAAAAGCTGTGGATGCGTTGAGTGTGCTGTCTCGGTGAATCAACACAGTCATTCGCTTTCCGAAGCTCACAAGCTCGGGTGACTGCGAACCTGGGTGGCCGGATGGCCGAGTGGTTAAGGCGTCGGATTTAAGCACGTGACTTCCCTACAGTCGCCCTGAATCCCGATGGACACAGTTCCGCGCGAGTTCGATCCTCGCTTCGGCCAATGTTTTGCTCCTCCCCACTCTCCCTCTCTCGTTTGGCCTCTTTCTCCTTGGTCCCCGCCCAAGTGTCCTGATCCTTTGTACTCAATCACCTCCTCAGATGCCTTTCAACGTCCCAATATCAATCCTTGCTGCGCAAACTCCTGCAAAAGTATTGTTTATCCCGCACGCTGAATGCAAGCGAGTTTTATACCTCAAAGTGACCCAGACAGCAATTCTGACAATGCAAGTACTGTATTAATTCGTTCAAATCGACAGTCACGTGTCACGCACCACGGTGTCGTTCACGAACTTTGGTCGAAGTAACGCGTCACGGAGCCCGATGTCGAATAGGTTCAACCAGTCGTCACGCAGCCAAAAAATGCGGTGGAAGGAAATCTAATTTTTCTGGCCTCCCCGGATGCTGGAGTGCATGGATTTACGCCTTCTGGTGAGTTTGAGGCGAAATTTGCCCATCTGAACTCAAATTTCGGCCGTGTGGTTGAATTTTTCAGTCAAAAACAAGTCAAATCAGTATTCGAGAGCAAAGAACCTGAAAAATGTGCTCTGTGTCTAATTTAATAGCCTAGATGTTGTGAAAATAACTAGTAGTTGAGATGGAAACCGATTCCATGATCTTGGGGCTGTGTCGAAAATTTTCCACTGTCACGCACCGTTCGGGCCTCTGTCGAATTGTCGAATTGGTTAAACTTGTCACGCGTTAATCTCGGTTCCAGATCATCGGGTGTGTTTCCGTTTTGAGACGCCATCAGGCAGAAAAAATGATGCAAAAGAGACAACGGAAGACACACCCGAAGATCTGGTGTAATTCGTAGCGTAGATATGGGACTACTCCAATTGGTCACATGTGTCACAGCCCGTAAATTCCCTTAATCCTCGAAGCTCTTGGCTACTCTGGGGTCATGGTGTTCCCGTTTGACGTCGATAAGGTCTCCCAAGGTGCAGAGCCTCCAAAACGCGGGAAAAACACGTTGAGAATCAAGCTCTTAGAGAAGTACACATTTTGTTCACTTCATCAGAACAACGAGTTCCTGCCCTTCCCGGGCTGCAAAAATTAAGTCTGTCACCTAACCACATTCAGGACCTCATACAAAAGGATGGAAACGTTTCCTACCTCAAATTGAGCTCATTTTACCCCGCCATTCACCCTACAAGAATTTTTGATCTTCACCGCAATAGAAGTTCATACACAGGAAAATGTCTCTGATTGCGGAGACCGAAGGGAAGGAGAGACACAGGAGAATTAGAACACACCTTGAGACACGTTAATCGGCTCAGAAATGAATGAGATCCGTCGAAAATACGAAAACCGTGACTCGAGCCCATGGTTGCTATACGAAGTGCACCAGACGTTATAGGGCAATATTCCGCGGCCAAACTTCATCAATCAATTCTCCTCGTCAACATCTCGACATCCCCGATTGGATTTCTGCCCGTGAGCGGAGCGAGCGGATTGCCCTATTATAACGTCGGGTACGAGACTAGTCACGCGTCACCCCCCGTGTCGATTTGAACGAAAAAAAACAGTATGTCACTGTACATGACCAATTACCAGGAAAGGCCTCCAACTACGAAACAAAATGATCAGTGTCAATGTTGCGCCATGCAAACTGTGACCCTGATTTTCTATCATTTACCTTTTTTAAAAGTGATATGTCTATGCAGCACCCTCTGAGCTACACCCTACGCCAAAAAAACCACTCATCAAAGCAGTGTCCTTATCAGAACGAGGATGTCTTTTGCACAAAGGTGAAATTTGGCTAAACATTGCAACATTTCAAAACCAGGACATGGTTGAGCATGGTTGTTTGAGCTCTCTCTGTCAAGAACTGTGAAATGTGCTCCAAGAAAGCCAGACAACATATAAAACTCAAAGTAAACAGTGAAAAAGCGTGGTTTGGTTGAAAAATGACTTCCCTGAAAAAGTTTCTTGTATAGGAATGTTAGCCCGAAATCCAGCTGAAAGGCTAATATCCCCCCGTCTCCTTGAGAATCAGTGTGACCCGAGTGACTCCGTCCCAATACATATCCGAGCGATTGAGGATAAGTATATTCGTATTATTGTTGTTCTGATACACGTACAAACAACAACATACTCTAACTTGCACAAAACCTCCATGATCACCTTGATTCCACGATGAATACTAGTTGACGGAGGCAAAGTGTGATGCTACTGATATCCAGACCCAACAGATGACTGAGTATGTGTTCAACTACTCCGGCTGGCAAGCCGTGCCAGCGACTCGTGTACTGGCAATGCCCTTCGCGATGCCGCCGATAAGGCCACATCGCAGAGGCGAGTCCTCCTCCAGAAGCGCTGAGGCTACGGCCTGGTGCTGTGCTCTACGACTTCAGCGCTCACGAGAAGGCCTATGAACACCATAGGATTGGCGCACCGTATCACATTCACCACAGGTGGTTCCATATGTCGCAAAAGTCCGATTTGGCTTAGAAGTCCTTAGAGAGGCTTATAGAGTTATAAGTCGCTTATGACCATCTTACAGCTGACTTATAAGTACTCATAAGTGGTTATAAGTTCGCCTGCCCTCACTGGTTCCTGCAGCGGCTCTCAAGCATCCTCAGTGAGTCCAATGGATGATATATTAATTACCGGCTCGCAAAAACCAGTCGAAGTCAGCTACGTCGTCAAAATAAAATGTGCAGTCCGCCTTGCTGCACCCGAAGCAATTTATCATGTGTGCGCCGCGGACCAAATAGCGAGGTAGGATAAAAATGGTGCGACTGTCTTCAAAGATCCGACAGTTCCTCCAGAATGTCTTGGGCCGCCAAGTCGCCTTTTTGAACAGTCGGACCAATGCAATATCCTCGGTTCGCCCCGAGGGCAGGCGACACTGGAATAGGTATAAAAGTCTGCCGAAGGTCAATGGGTCCTCGTCCATGTTGATTAGCACACAGTCGAAACGTTCTTCGTGATTAACCTGGAAAGAAGGATTGCAGCGCGCAGGACATCACAACAATCTGTCCAGTTCTCTCGCGGAGGTTTGGCGGGAATTGGAACGATCAGACAGCGGCGTCCTCCGTGGATGCGGGTGGGCTCGGGGGCAAGGAGAGGGCGCGGTGGTGTGGCTGGCATGGCCGTGACGAGGTTTCCGCGCTCGCAACTGCGCGACGGCTCGTTGATTTTCAGGCTCGGAGTCGGAGACGTGGGTCGTGTCGGAGTCGGTTCGCCGTAGCGCAGACATTACGAGGAGGGGTGGGGGTGCGAGGAGGGCTGGGCACTGTGCAGGGCGACGGGAGGACCATTTGGGGCAGAGTGGAGTAAGTTACGTCACCTCACGTATATATTCCGCAGCAGTGTGGCGCTGACTCTCCACCTTTCTCTCTCTCCAACCACCACCTCCCCCCCATACTCACCTACTCCCTCATCCGCCGCCAGCTCCGGAGATCGCTCAACGCCGTCCACCGGCTCCCTCAACCACGCCGTCGCTGCCAGCTGCAGTTGAACTGGAAGGCTGGAAGGTCGAACAGCCATAGTTTTCAATTGGTGGTGCGTGTTTTATTCCGTCTACAATTTGTGCTTTCTGACCCTCTTCAACCAGCTCCCCTCTGCCTTTCCTCCCCCGTGCCTTCAGTACGTTGTGATACCACATTGGTGAAATTGGTGAAATCACGCACCTTTTACCACTCGACTCGCCAACGAAGAACATAAAATCCTAGTCAACAACCCTTCCGCTCACAACCCACACTTTTCGGAAGAAGGAGATCCAAGTTCGAATTAAACTTTCGAACTTACTTCGGTTATCTCGGCATCCTCGGCATCTCCCAAAAAGGCAGTTAAACCGTCCCGTAACCAAACACACCCTTTTGCCTCCGCCAAAAAGGGAATCTTCCGTCCATTCGATCATGTTTGTTGGATGTGTTCCAGCCACGGAACATTCCATCGAACTGTGGCGAAACTCCTGAACTCGATCAATCCGGATCCACTAGCCAATATTCAACAAATACCGGTTGCATGCCCACTTTCGCCTAATCGGGTTAGCACCAAAGAACCACACGGCGCTCCAGGCATATTTGAATGGTTGCTTTCCACAAATTGGTTGTCGTATCCAGCACCCCTTGAAGAACACACGGTTTGAACAGTTTCACTTTATTACTCTATTGTCTCCAAGATACTACCATCTTTTGTACATGTGCTTCGTCGCCTTGTGATCAGTTTCTAACTCCATTTCCCTATTATACCCTGTTTCATCCCTTGATCCCATCGTTCCTAGTTTAGTTAAAAGGACAGTAGAACCAGTTGATAAAGTGTGTCCTTTTGCCCCCGTATTTTGCAGTATCAGAATACACTAAAGTTCCCCAAACTATCTGCTATCTCTCGTCCTCGACTCCCGCCTCAAAACCTCTCACAGCAAAGCTCACAGCAAAGCGATCTTTGCTGTGAACTCTTATCTCTGGTCGCCGAAGACCTTCCGCCGAAAGCGTAACGATTACGCTCACCGTACTAACTCTTTATCGTTTATAGGATCTCAGCCTCAAGGGCTCATTTCCTCCGAAACTCTCCTCTACCCTCACCGTTTACCGAAACCTACGCCACTCCCAAAAGACACTCGTACTTCTTCGTTTGTCTGGAAGGCAGTCGATACTCGCGCATATTGCAAGAGCCGATTGAAACCAACTCAAATTTGTGTATTGTGATAAACGATACATCTAATCGATACACGAAGAGTATTCTTATACGTCGTCACATCTGGAGCCCACCGCGAGGGGTTTTCAATCAGCTCTTTGCACACGACGAGTTTGATTCGCTTACCATTCAACAATTGAATGTCAACCGACACTACTACTGCCAATAACACTTCTACACCCGCTACCACGGTCATTGCACCCAGCGTGCCTACACCAGCTCCGACTACCATCACTACTACGGTCATTGCACCCAGCGTGCCCACACCAGCTCCGACTACCACTACTACAATGCCTACTATCACTGTTCCTATTTCTCGGCCCCGCAGCCGCCTCGACATGCCTGCTCTCAGCACACGTGGTGCCCCCAAGAAATTCTCGGGTCGCGCCCACGATGTTGTGAAGTTCTTGGCCCACATGGAAAAACTATTCATCCAGAATAACGTCATCGATAATATCGACAAAACCGAATCTATGGCGGACTACTGTTCGCGCAACGTCGTACACATCCTGGAAGGGATGACAAACTATACTACCCCCAACTGGCCCTTGCTAGTCACCGACATGGAGACTCTCTTCGACGCCGACAAAGACCAACAGCGTCACCGCGAAAGCGATTTGAAGAAGCTCGCCGATACCTGGCGTAAACGTAACATCCGGTCTATGACCGAGTGGCGCCGTTTTCTCCAGGAGTTTACCACCATTGCTGGCTGGCTCTTGCACCAGAACCTGATTGTCGAGGACACCTGTGCCCGCTATCTGTGGAAGAGCCTTCATACAAACCTTCGCTCTCTTGCAGAGGAGCGTTTGCTGGCCAAAGATCCATCGCGTGACATGACCATTGTCTTCCCGCGGGAAGATGTGGTCAGTGTCATCACCGCCCGCTTCCGTCGTGGTCGCTTCGATGCAGACCTCGACTCCGACAGCTCGGACTCCGACAACGATTCTGCCACCTCTGACTCCGATGATTCAGACTCCCAAGTTTCCGATTCCGACGATGATCTTCCTCCTCGAAGGAAATCCAAGAAGGCTAAAGGAAAGGGGAAGAAGAAGAACGCTCGTGTCACGAGGCGCCCCTCTACTCCTGTTGCCCCAGCGGCACCAAAGGTCCCTAAGACCACCACCAAAGCTCCTACGGTCCCTGAGACCTCAGACGAGATTGGCGAGTTGGTCAAACAGCTTTCACGGATGAACATCGAGGATGCCGAGTACAATTATCTTTACTATCGTGCCACCTCTCTCGATCCCCATGTTGCAAAGTGTGTTCGAGCACCCGTGCTCAATGTGAAGCAACCCCCTCTTCCTCCGAATAATTTTCGGAACAATCACTATGCACCTCCAGCAGACCAGTTCGGTCCGAACCCGAATGCAAACATGAACCGTCCTCCATTGCAGCCCCAGGACCGCACCTGCTTTGGGTGTGGTGAACGTGGCCATGGCCTTTGGGAGTGTGCCAAGCTCGTGGAAGCTCTCGCGACCGGTGAGATTCGCCGCGGCGAACGCGGAATCGAATGGTCCGACGGAAATCTCCTCCGTCGTTTCAACCAGCAGGGTGAGACCCTCCTTGCCGCCTACCATCGCCAGCGCATTGGACGCTATCCTGCAGTTGCTGCACCTGCGAACCCACCTGCTGCCCAAGCTCACTTAGCCGTTGTTGCACATATCCCCGTCGACTGCAACCCCAGCCCAACCGTTGATGAGGAAGAGATTCATCCGGTCTTTGTTCAGGCCACCACTAGCGACATCGAACTCGACAAGATTTTTGCTGTCACACGTTCGACCGAGAAGGCTTCACGTCCGGCTCCCTATCCAGCTTCCTCGACCCGGTCTCAGGTCAGGAAGACCAGGGCCACCCTCGAGTCATTACCTATGGATGGTCCATCCAGCATTCGGATGAAGCAGGAGATTATGGAAGAAGCACTCGTCGAGCCCGTACCAGCCGACCCCATCGAGCTCCGAGTTGACTTTTCACGCGATGATGTCATTATGGAGGACACCGTGCCTGAGGCTACTCCAGTCACAGAGCAAGTGTACAAGGCAAACCAAGGTTCTGCCCCACCAACAATCTCGAAGAAGCCTGGTCCGCGCCAGTCTGCAGTTTCCGCACACGTCAATCCTCATGATATCGTGGCTTCGATTCTGAACTCACCCGTCTCTATTTCTGCTGGGCAAATTATCGCTATCTCACCGGCAGTCACAAATGCCCTCATCGATGTCATGAAGTTGAAGAACGCTCCGCGCCCAGGACAGGCTTCAGCACACAACTTGGCTACCTTGACGGAAATTCTCACCGCAGCTATAAGTCCTCCACCGGAGGCTAAGCTCAACGTTGTTGCAGCCACCTTCATCACCAAGGATCGCCAGCGCCTCATTCAGATCCAAATCGAAATTAATGGCAAGATCATTACTGCGATAGTGGACACAGGCTCCATGCTCAACGTCGTATCACGTTCGATTTGGCGCAGCTTCATGTCCCATATATCTATGGACATCACCAAGCATATCAATATGGGGGACGCAAATGGCGGTCAAGCTCAACTCCGCGGCTATCTCAAGGATGTTCTATTCAATACCGGCGGCGTCGAGTCGCGAGGAAATTTCTGGGTTGCTGATAAGGCACCCTTTGATGTACTGCTCGGACGTCCCTGGCAGCGAGGCAACTACGTCTCCATTGATGAGAGGCGCGATGGAACTTATCTTGTCTTCCGTGACCCCGACTCGGGAAATAATCGCCACGAGTTGCTTGTCGATGAAGGAGAAGATGCACCCGAATTTACCGCCAACCTTGCGCAGTTCCGCTCCATGCCAATGCCTGGATCGTACATGATGACAGTTATCGACTCACCATCCATGGTTAACGAGCCCGAGAACAACGATTCTGATTTCAACATGTTGGAGGACGAACCACCTGCAGTTGAAATTCAGTCAGAACTCGAACACGAGATTTTTGGCAGAGATTCAGACTCAGAGGATTCAACCTTCGACATAACACCTCCCTATTCGCATCCTCCATGCACGCACACCGAGTCCGACACACATCTTCCTAGACAAGAACGAAGCCCACTATGCGACAATTGCACTATATTAATTAAGTGCAAATTCTTCGAGCGGGTTGAAAATTGGCAGGACAACATCGATGCTATTACCTACGAAGCAAACAACCTCATTGATGCCGCGAACGCGCCCTGCAACGGCGGGGAACTCGGGGCGCAACAGCCTTTGCATTGCTTCTACACTGCCTTTCAATATCTTTACCCCAACGAGACGATTGGTCCCGGAGAAGCTCCCGCTCATTTTTCCTGGCTTCCAGCCCCCGTTGGCACGTCGACCCGCAACTCGTCGGACCTAACAACAGCACTGCAGTCCTACAATCTTGCTTCTAGTGCAGAGAAGTCCAAAATTCGGGGATTTTTGCATATGCACCCGGAACTTCTTTGGGTGGCCTCACACATGAGGCTAACTCATGCTGCATTCCTGAGACGCGTTTCCAACCTCGTCCAAACGCACTGGCTTCGCTTTGGAGCGGATGGTCACCTGCAGGGATTTGCGGGAAGCACAATAGCCAAGGAAATTGGAACAGTTGCCGCGCAACAAATTGAACCTAGCCCAAAAGGGATTGTGAACTTCTTTCATGAAAGAAGCATCGAAACTGATGCTAGGACGACTGCGCCGCTCCAGGCCGCCCTAATAAGCCTCTTAAAGCGTCGAAATCCAGCCCAAATCCTCCCAGGAAACTCCCATTCAACCACTCCCCCAGAAATACTGTTCTCCCTCTCTTGCCCTGAATATCGCACTTCTATCGCCTTAACCTCGTCTTCCTCATTGTCCTCCATGTCGTCCTTCGTCCCTGAGAGACCCATCAGCGCTACCCAGTCCCAGGCGGACTCAACCCACGCGATGTTAGCCCACTTTGCGGTGTCGGATGACTCGTCCGAGGGTGGACACCACCGTACGATCTTGGAGCCCGTTGGGGCCATTTCCAACCACGCTAACCACACATCGTATGCAGACCCATCCCCTCTCCATAACTCCGACTCGCCTGCGCCCGAGGCCCTCTACGTCCATGTCCACAGTGCTGCCGCGGCTCAGGCTAGCTCCGGCAATATTCATCCGACTTGCATCCTCTGTGCCGGTGTCACTCTCATGGCGATCCCTGCTGCTCTCTCTCACCCCATCGACGCACCCGCCGCGACCCGTGTCCCGGCGCTCCGTCACATTCATACCATTATCGACGCAACCGCAAACCTCAACAACATGCATCCTGACTGTCCCGCCTGCGCCACCTTTCAGAGGGTGTTTGGCTTCGTTTCACACACCGCCAACACCGCTGGAACCTTCATCGAGAACCCCATCATTCTTCCGAGCGCCTCTGACGCCACGGCTCCCGTCGACATCGCGGTTGCGCTGGAGCAGCAGTTTGCAGCCGAGTATGTCCCCATCGACTTTGAGCGTCCCATCATTAACCACAACAACAACATCGCGCGCGTTGCTCAATCCATCCGGATGGTCCACTCCCTCTCCGCACCACTCATCATGCAGAACTTCTTCCTCGCCGGCACCCTTGTCGAGGCCAGCAGGCTCCGCGCTTCCGCGCGCGCGGAGGACAACCAACCGATTACCTTCGTCGAACACTATTACCTTGTTGAGCGCCCTTCCCGTCTTCCCATGTTCGCCATCGAGATCCTCCATGCTCAGCATACGTTGGACCTCGAGGACGGCACCGAGACTACCCAACCTCCCGGCATTCGATCCATTCTGAGCCACCGCAGACTGCGCGAGGTTCCTATCGAGCTCGCTCGTCTTCATGACCATGTTGAAGAGCAGACCATCTACGACTGGTCGGCTATGCACACCTACCTCGTCGAGATGCTCACCGCCTCCAACCGGAGTGACTTCGTGCGAACTGCCACCCACCGCGTACCTCTTCATCTCGTTGCTGTTCCTCTCGACAGCGCGACAGAGTTCGGACGCAACGACCTCGCGACTCGCTGCATTGGTGCGATGCGCTCTGAGCTCGAGACGATCCTGCACCTCTTCGAGCGGATTTACCCCCAGTACGACGCACGTCATCACCCGTACCTCGTTGCCTACCAGGGTTACAAGCGCGCAGCTCAGAGGTTCGAACGCAAGAACCGCTTCCCCTTCGATGTTACCGAAGGCGAGGTCCACCGCATCCCCGTTCGCAACCCCGCGCATTCAAACGACCTTGCTCCGAATCATCACCCCCTCCTGATGCCTTTCGAATCTACCTTCCTCCTGAACTCTGCCGACTTCTTCGAAGGCCGTGGCGCCCCACCGAGCAACCTCAACCGGGGCGACACGATTCGGAAGTTGGCAAGGATGCAGTTTCGAGACCAGATAACTGCGACTCACGCTTTTCAGCAGGGGAAAGCGGATATCCATTCGAACCGGAGCTTGTATGTTCACCCTCTCGACGATGAGCCCGTTCACCCTCTAGACGACGGGCCCGTTTACGATTACAATGGCACCGAGGATTACATTCTGGAGTTCGAGTAGGCTCGTCCACCTCCTCTTCTTTATCCACCACTTCCCTCCTCCCGTTTACGGTACTTATACCCTCATATCCACCACTTCCCTCCTTCCGTTTACGCTACCTGTACTCTCATATCCACTCACCTTCACTCGAACATTCTTTTTCCGTGCCCCGCGGTTAGCCTTGGTGCACCGACTCGGTCTCTTCTCTGTGTCCCTTACTTATTTCTGTGTTCCTTCCTTCTACGATTGTAATTGTATTGTCGTAGCAGCGACGTTAAACTTGCTACATTTTCGCTCTCAACTCTCACCCACCTACCAATCTACCTCTATTGTCCAACTCCGTCCGCTCAACCATCATGATATCCTCATCTACCCACTTTCCAATCTCCACTCTCCTCCTCGGACTTGTGTTTACCCTACTCTTCATTCCGGCGTCATACATACCCCCAGCGTTCGAGCTCTTGGCCCGTCACGGCGTAAAACTGGCGCAACTATGCTTTATCTCTGTTCTCTGCTCCTTCACCTATCTCAGCCCAGCTGCTATTGCTCAGCTCTTAGAAGCGTCGCAATTACAGCCACTCCCCTCTACAACCCAACGCTTTTTTGTGCCCGGCCGAGTTTATGTTCACTATACGAAAGTGGTTCAAGTTGAACTTTCGGCCGGCATGATCCCGGAGGCGCCTCGGCACGAGATGCCGCAACCAAACAATCCCAACCCGGACAACTTCCAACCGGAAATTGACACGGAATTCGAGCCTACTACGGGTTTTGCCACCATCCCACACATCGACCCACTAGAACCTCTCTACACAACCCTTGAAGACCTCAAAAACGGCGATATTCTGCTCCCAATGACTTGCGACGAGAATGGGCACGCCGAAGTGCTCACCGCATACAAGAAAGTGGCGCAGAAAATTAAGCCGTTGGCACAGGCATACCCCGAGTACGCTAGGACTCGGCGAACGTTCCCGGAGGACCCCCTCCAATCCCTTCCACCGCTTCCTATCAATCCACCCGACTTCTACCCCACGGAAAAATTAACTCGTGAACGAATGGATAGCCTCGAAATTAACAAGGAGGGTTTCCTCACTCCAGAGGAGGAGAAACTATTCGAGCATGTCATGCGACTCAACGAAAATGCACTCGCCTTCACCGAAACCGACCGCGGATCGTTCCGAGAGGATTATTTTTCCGACTACATCTACCCAGCCATGGAGCATACTCCATGGGTCTACAAAAATATTCCTATCCCACCTGGTATCCTCGACAAAGTCATTGACCTGATCAAACTCAAAATCTCGCATGGTGTCTACGAACACTCACAGAGTGCTTATCGTTCACGTTGGTTTTGTGTGTTGAAGAAGAATGGTTCCCTGCGTATTGTCCACGACTTGCAGCCTCTGAACAAGGTTTCAGTCAGAGATGCAGGAGTCCCACCAATCCTCGACGAGTTTGTTCAACCCTACGCAGGATGTCAGATCTTCACTGTCTTCGACCTGTTCTCAGGGTTCGATGCACGCACAGTTGATCCGCGTGCACGAGACATTACCGCATTCATGACCCCGCTTGGTCTACTCCGGCTCACCTGCCTTCCGCAGGGCTTCACAAATTCCCCGACCGAATTCCAACAATGCATGGTCTTTATACTCCAGGACGAAATTCCCGACAAGGCTAATGTTTTCATCGACGACCTACCTGTCAAGGGTCCCACAACGCAGTACCCCGATGCGAATGGGAAACCTGAGACAATGAAGGAAAATCCAGGGATCCGGCGATTCGTTTGGGAACACGCTGTTGATGTGCACCGTATTATGCACCGCATAAATCACGCTGGTGCCACCTTCTCCGCCAAAAAGACTCAGATCGCACGCCAGGAGGTATTGATCCTCGGCCAGATATGCAACCAGAATGGCCGCCTCCCCGATCCAAACCGAGTCGATAAAATCCTGAACTGGCCGCAGCTGCTTGATGCCCGATCTGTACGACGCTTCCTGGGACTATGCGGTGGAGTGCGAATTTGGATAGAGGGATACTCCACTCTGGTCAAACCGCTCTCGCAGCTCTTCCACAAGAATGCCGAGTTCATTTGGGGCGACGAACAGGAATATGCTTTCAGCACAATTAAGCGCTTGGTCATATCAGCCCCTGCTCTGGCGAACATTGACTACTCGTCCTGGAACGATGTCTTCTTCTCAGTGGATTCGAGTCTACATGGTACCGGCTTCGTACTATCCCAACTCGATGATGAAGGCCGACGGCGAATCGCGCGCTATGGCTCTCTACCCTTCAACGAGGTGGAAAGTCGGTATTCCCAACCGAAACTCGAACTCTACGGACTCTACCGAGCACTCCGACATTGGCGCGCATTCTTGTTCGGCATCAAAAATTTGAACGTCGAGGTCGATGCCAAGTACATTAAAGGCATGCTCAACGCTCCCGACCTTCAGCCGAACGCAGCTATCAACCGATGGATCCAAGGCATCCTCCTCTTTGACTTTAACCTCATCCACGTTCCCGGCAAAACATTCCATGCACCCGATGCCCTGTCCCGCAGAGGACTCGGGGAAGGCGAAACCGTCGAGATCCACGATGACTCGTGGCTTGATGATATAGTCCTCCTCGCAGACTCCACTCGTATTCCCGCAGAAAAATTCCATTCCTTCTATACCCGCAATTCAGCACCCATATCTCCTCCACCCTCTCATCCTACTGCTTCGGTCTATGTAAATCAAACTAGCCCTCCTCTTTCTCCATTCGACTCTACCCTTTTCGAAATCAGGCACTTTTTAATCACCCTCCAACTTCCCAATTTCCCTGGGACAGATTCACAGTCACCCAAGGACAAGGCCCGTGCACTCCAGGCTAAACGACGCTTCCTGAAGAAATCCTCCGAATATTACATGCGTGGCGAGCAGATGTTCAAACGCAATGGCCAGCAGTCACCGAAGTTGGTCGTATTCGATCCTGCTCGCCGAGCAGAGATTTTACGCCAGGCACATGACTTACTCGGGCACCGTGGAGAGGAGGCAACCTTTGAAACCATTCGCATTCGGTTTTTCTGGCCTCACCTCCGAACCGAAGTTTACAAGCATGTCCGATCCTGCCACCAGTGCCAAATTCGGACTCGAATTCCTATGCAGATGCCCCTCACTCCCTCAATCCCAGTCACTGTCTTCTCCAAAGTCTACATTGACATCATGTTCATGCCCCGAGCCCGTGGCTTCCGCTACATCGTGGCAGCCAAGGATGATTTATCCGGAGTTACCGAAGCTCGCGCTCTCCGCCGCGCTAATGCGAAGTCTCTCGCCAAGTTCTTTTGGGAGGAGATTTATTGCCGCTATGGTGCGGTGATGGAAGTCACCACAGACAATGGTTCAGAAGTGAAAGAGGCCTTTGAAATATTGATGAACACGTTGGGTGTTCCACACGTCAAGATTTCACCCTACAATTCTCGCGCCAACGGAGTTGTCGAACGCGGACACTTCATCCTCCGCGAATCGATTATCAAGGCCTGTGAAGGCAACCTCAACTTGTGGCCACTGAAGCTTGCTCCTGCCGTATTCGCTGATCGGGTTACCGTTCGTCGAGCCACCGGGCAATCCCCCTACTTCACACTCCATGGGTTCAATCCCATTCTTCCGTTTGATCTCACCGAGGCCACATTCCTTGTTGAGGGCTGGAAAACACACATGACTCCCTCGGAACTTCTTGCACTCCGCACTCGCCAAATCGAGAAACGCCCCCAACGATATTCGAGAAGCCGCTGAGCGTCTCCGCGCCAGTCGATTCCGCTCCAAGGCTGAATTCGAGAGCCGTTACGAGCGCAGGTTCTACCGTGAAGAATACCATGAAAACGAGTTGGTTCTAGTCCGGAACTCTCGCATTGCCAATGACCTCGGCCGCAAGGCTAAATCAAAATGGCTCGGTCCATACGCCATCGTTCGACGCACGAGAGGAGGCTCTTACGTTCTTCGTGAACTATCCGGTGCCATGAGCACTCAGGGAATTTCTGCCACTCGCCTTCTGCCTTACATTCCCCGAGACGACCCGCGACTCATTCAGCTCGCTGAAGGCCTCCCAGCCGATGGCCGCATTGAGCTTGCTGAAGATCTCGAGATGGATGTGGATGAGGACGAAGAAGCTCGACTTGAAGCATCTGACGAAGAAGACCTCTGAAGATACCAATTTCACCATCTGCCTTTTCTTTTCTTTTCTGCCCGCCCTCAAACCTCTGGTTCTCTGCCGGACATGACCAGGGACGGTCAATTTCTTCTGTGCCCTGCGGATGTGATACCACATTGGTGAAATTGGTGAAATCACGCACCTTTTACCACTCGACTCGCCAACGAAGAACATAAAATCCTAGTCAACAACCCTTCCGCTCACAACCCACACTTTTCGGAAGAAGGAGATCCAAGTTCGAATTAAACTTTCGAACTTACTTCGGTTATCTCGGCATCCTCGGCATCTCCCAAAAAGGCAGTTAAACCGTCCCGTAACCAAACACACCCTTTTGCCTCCGCCAAAAAGGGAATCTTCCGTCCATTCGATCATGTTTGTTGGATGTGTTCCAGCCACGGAACATTCCATCGAACTGTGGCGAAACTCCTGAACTCGATCAATCCGGATCCACTAGCCAATATTCAACAAATACCGGTTGCATGCCCACTTTCGCCTAATCGGGTTAGCACCAAAGAACCACACGGCGCTCCAGGCATATTTGAATGGTTGCTTTCCACAAATTGGTTGTCGTATCCAGCACCCCTTGAAGAACACACGGTTTGAACAGTTTCACTTTATTACTCTATTGTCTCCAAGATACTACCATCTTTTGTACATGTGCTTCGTCGCCTTGTGATCGGTTTCTAACTCCATTTCCCTATTATACCCTGTTTCATCCCTTGATCCCATCGTTCCTAGTTTAGTTAAAAGGACAGTAGAACCAGTTGATAAAGTGTGTCCTTTTGCCCCCGTATTTTGCAGTATCAGAATACACTAAAGTTCCCCAAACTATCTGCTATCTCTCGTCCTCGACTCCCGCCTCAAAACCTCTCACAGCAAAGCGATCTTTGCTGTGAACTCTTATCTCTGGTCGCCGAAGACCTTCCGCCGAAAGCGTAACGATTACGCTCACCGTACTAACTCTTTATCGTTTATAGGATCTCAGCCTCAAGGGCTCATTTCCTCCGAAACTCTCCTCTACCCTCACCGTTTACCGAAACCTACGCCACTCCCAAAAGACACTCGTACTTCTTCGTTTGTCTGGAAGGCAGTCGATACTCGCGCATATTGCAAGAGCCGATTGAAACCAACTCAAATTTGTGTATTGTGATAAACGATACATCTAATCGATACACGAAGAGTATTCTTATACGTCGTCACAACGTCCGGCTTTGGTTGACCTATGCATCATGAATTCTAACTACTGTTGCAGCTCACGCCTCGTCGACGAGTACTTATGTCCTCCTCTGTTGTAGCTACCTTCCCAATGTCATTAGTTGCTTGAACAAATGGTTCGCGCTGCGGCGCGAACATTTATTTATTTTTTTCGGCCGCTGGGGTCTGAAGTTATAACTACAAATAACCGTGCTTAAACGCCTATAAGTCTTATAAGTTCCCTAAGCAGTTATAACTTCTTATGATTCCTTTTTGAGTCTCATAGGCCCCCCAAAAAGCTTATAGACTTGTACCGTCTTATAAGTACTTACAAGAGCTTACAACTCAAATCGGACTTTTGCGACATATGAGCATATATCCCATATGATATTATTCCCTGTGAGCTATCCATCTGTAAGCTCTACACCATTTAATCTCCTCTGTGACGAACACGCTGTGCCTCCAACTCCGCTCACTGGTTGGATATCCTTCCGGTCGATACCATACAGTAGGCTTGCCCAGCACCTCTGTGGTGTAGCCTCATCCTTTTCTCTGGTCACCTTCTCCTTCACATCACTCTGTAGCACTTATCACTCGGCTCAGTTTGACTGGTTGATTAACTCTATGTATGTTCCCTGCACAGATATACCAAGAACAGAAGTCAGGACTTACTGTGAAAGTTATCTGAGGAACACTGGTTGGGAAACAAATTTTCATCTGTCGTTAGTCGTTCAATAGTTTTCCACTGAGAAACTTCTGCATAATCACTATCCCGGCTCCCCAGAAAATGAAGCAGAAGCGTAAATGGAAATATCGGCGAGAAAACCCTGGCTTTACCTCCACTAACGGATCGCCGCAGTGAAGAGGCTAACACAGACACTCGAAGCTGAGGGTGTGCCCTGCTTGTCATTTTTCAACTTGGCAAGTTCAATTTGGGTCAGTACCACAACGGTGGCGGTATTTAGACATCCGTAGCGTAGGTGTAGACGTCACACTCACGTAGTACGGTTACCTGTTGTTTCAATTTGGGACCGCACAGGCAATCCTCCTCCTCCTCCACCAGGTTTCCGTGATTGAAATTGGCGAAGCCAGACGGTGGTCCGGAGCGCTAGGTCGTTTGGACAATGTAATATTCACGGAGATGGATGTCCATATATTTGAATTCGAAAAGGAGAGACGAGCATGGGGCAAAGAACACCAAGTCAAGGCACAGACATACAACGGGAACATGTTTGCCATACCGAGAAATGCAGAGTGTTTGCTTATGAGCGTTGTAGATGGGAACAACAAATCTTACTGTTCGGAAAGTAGCACATCCCGATGCAGAGAACACCGTTGTTGAGGGTCAACTAGTAAGATGTGTGCCTTATGTTGTTGACCATGATGACCGAGAGTAGATACAAATTATCCAGGGTATACTTCAAAAAATCTGTAAATATATGAGTTGTTTTGCGAGTTGGGGCCACTCTGCATCACTTACACCAGTCGAACCACCTCCAGGCGCTTGGCGTACGCTGGCCTAGTTGAGAACTTGCAAAGGCGATGGAAAGAAATGTATACATACCGACGAGTCGGTTTGAACTCTTCCGGTTCATCATTTCCCCAAAAGCTCGAAAGGCTGCTATTGCCACCAGGGGCCTCTCGCACGCGTCTGAGATTGATAAGTTGAGAATGCCCTTGAGAGGTATGATACACACCTGCTCGGCTTAATTGTCGTCGCAGGACGACCTTCTTCGTTGTTCTTGTCATCTGCCGCCGCCGTGGCGGGGGCTTCGACTGCAGGAGCAGCCGGTGATGGAGAGGCAGCTTGAGACACTGCGGGTTCCGGCGTAGCGGCCTTGGGCGGCGCAGTAGAGAAGGCGTCGGGCACGTCGTCATCACCAAAGATGTTGGTCCGCGGTCCGCCAGGAAGTTCGCGCACGCGGCGGGTGGGTTTGAAGTCGGGGGTCACCTGAGGCACCACGGTCTCCGGCGCGGCGGCCTTGGGGGACGGGGTAGACGAGGCGTCGGGCACGTCGTCATCGCCAAAGATGTTGGTCCGCGGTCCGCCAGGGAGCTCGCGCACGCGGCGGGTGGGTTTGAAGTCGGGGGTCCCTGAAATGGGCTGACCAGCAGATGCGACGGACGCAGTGCTCGCGGGGGCTAAGGCTTCAAGTAAACTCAAGCACTGTTCTCTCGGACGAAAAGCCGTACCGGCGGCGGCGGGCGAGGTAGCGGGACCGTCAGATATTTTACCGAACGTGGCATATCCTGCGTCCATCAGTCACTGAGTAGAAGGCGCGCAATACGTCCATCCTACGTGGAAGCTTTTGGATATTGGCGAAATTGGTGTCAACGGTGACGCCGGTTGTCCTGCCCCAGTCAGCGAAAGAAAGCCTACGGCTAAACCACACACTTGAGGAACTCCATCAGCGAGCGTTTGGTGAAGACGATACTGGTCGCGTCCCAGTCGAGCATGCCTAGACTACGTTTGAGAGGGAAACGGCGAATGCAACGAGTGATGAACCCAAGTTGGCTGCCCAGTCGCGCTCGTTGGACATGTTGACGGGGAAGGTCGCAGTGAAGCTAGAACAGGTCACAGGCCGTCAAGATTAACGGGAATCGCACACACGAAGTCATGGTCGTCGGGGAAGAAAGGCAGGGGGGGGGTTACGTTATCACGGGACCGTATATGGCTGCCCTTTGGCGTCGACCAGCACCGTTATTGACGCTGAGCAGGACATACAGCGCCTTGCCCTCCGCCATCTACGCCGACCCTTCACGCGCAAAAGATCCCGCCGTCTGCACGACGCCCACCGTCACCGATGCCCAGCGGCAACAGCTCGACAGTGCTCTACGCGTCGACCAGGCAGGCGAAATCGCCGCCAACTACATATACATGGGCCAGATGTTGGTCCTAGGTCGCGATCGCACTATGGGTCCGCTCATTCAAGTCGGTCGGTTCCAGGACTCGGACATGAATTCAATGAAACCATTTATGTAGGAAATGTGGGACCAGGAGAAGAAACATCTCGTGGTCATGGATAAACTGCAACTGCAGCATCGCATACGACCGACGCTGCTCTCAGACGTTGCGAAGGTCGCGGGGTTTGGTTTGGGCGCGGTCACGGCGCTCATGGGCAAGGAGGCAGCAATGGCTTGCACTGAAGCAGTCGAGACAGTCATTGGAGAGCACTACGACGAGTTAGTGCTTGCCTAACCGCCGCCGTCCTGCTATTGACTGAAACACATCTAGTCAACTCAAGGAGATGGAGTCGCTGCCGTCGGAGCACCCGAGTATCCCATTATTGCGGGACGTGGTACGCGAGTTCAGGGACGACGAGCTAGAGCATTTGGATATTGCCGTCGAACACGACGCGCAACGTGCTCCTGCACATGCGTTGTTGAGTAGCATTGTCGGTGCGGGGTGCAAGGTCGCGATAGAGGTGTGCAAGAGGGTGTAATATCAAATGCTGTTTCATCGACTATGCCTTGGTCAAAGATTCTCCGCGCCGCTTCCCAGTCCAATCCCATTTATCCTGTTTTGCGTTGAGCAAGTAAACCAGTTCAAGAAGGCAAAGGAACCGACCGTGGTCAGGTGAAGGGTGAGGTACAGGCCAACTGGTATCACGAATAACCCCCAAAAGGTCGACCGTAGCGTCCTGTTCGTCCAGCGGAAGTTAACATGTTGGTTCTCTCTCTGAGATGCGTGTGAGGGACCGAGAAACGGGGAGGGGTGCTAAATCACCATGACCGAATGACGGTCAATTGCAGCATCTTGGACCTGCGGGGGAGTGAGAGGGAAGCTGGGGAATAATCGGACAACCGACCTTCACATGAGCTGCACGCGAGTGTGAGCGAGAGCGGACTACAGTGGCTAGACGGGACACTGACCGTGGTCCGACATTGTGGTTAAGCGATGGTCGTGTTAAGCGAGCGTCTTGTGTTTGACCCTTCTGGTTATGTACCACCTCCTCAAAGGACTTCATGAGCACCTTACACGGTTCGTCTCGCTCTAATCGATATTACAACCGTGCTGGACTGTTGGCTGCAGCAAGGAGGAATTCTCAGTCATCATCGTGGGCCTCGATGGCGCTGGCAAAACTGTGCGCGTCCATTTGTTGTGAACGGCGTCAAGAAACGCTCAATTAAATCGCAGACGCTCCTCGAACGCATAAAAACGCTCTACACTGACACCCCCGGCCTCACGCCCGACAAAATAGGACCCACCGTCGGCCAGAACACGGGCAAGATTACCCTCCCGTCAACGATCCTGCAGTTCTGGGACCTCGGCGGCCAACGCGGAATCCGCAATATTTGGCATCGGTACTACGACGACTGCCATGCTGTCGCGTATGTTATCGACGCGGAAGACAGGGAGCGGCTGAGTGAGGGGTGGGAGGTCTTTGGTAGGTTCGCCCTTGTATCTCTTGGACACTGACGCATATGTGGGAGGCAGACTCGGTCCTGAGCGCCCCCCAGATCCTCAACGTCCCCCTCCTCCTCATCGCCAACAAACAAGACTCCCCCCACGCTCTCTCTGCTTCTGAAATCCGGCACGATTACGAAGACTGGTACCAGCGCAAGGTCGAGTCCGCCCGCCGCAGCGTCCGTCTAGGGGAGAGTGACGCGGAGCCCGCACGACGGGAGAGGATCGCGAGTTTGGACGTGCTGGGGATCAGTGCAGTGGAGGGGTAGGTCGCGCGTTCCTTTCCCTTAACTTTCTACGCGACGCGTCTTGGAAACTGACGCACGCGTCAATAGGACGGGCGTCAAAGCCGCTGTTGACTGGCTCTTTATAAGGGTGCAGAACAGTCGGAGGTACGCGTTTACGCCCTCCTTTAACATCCTCAGCGCCGACATTCATCATTTCAAGGGACCCGCAAAAAGGCATCAGCTAACTGTATTCTTACTGGGTGCGTACATACGCTCTTGCTCCACCTTTCGCTGTAGCTCACCAAGCCAGAGAGAGTACGACGACCATCTGTATTATTAAGACCCGAGTTTCACTGTGTTTTCGACGGCGTCGTTCGACAGAATATTATATTTATACAGCTATACATAAGTACTACACAGAATTAGGCATCCCATTTCATGGCTGAAGTGACCCAGTACGCTTGGCCGCACTCTTCATCCTGCTCGTCCAGCCAGCAAAGCCCGTCACGAAGGAGCATGTTCTCCAGGGCTGCTCGTGCGCGTCCTCGTGTCCATCCCTTTCGACTGACGAGAATATCTTCGACTATCCGCCCTCCTTCTTGCTGGGCGATAGCAAGCACCACAGCTTGATCTTCATCCAACTCTTTTACCACACTCCGGACCATCTTGCGTCCATCGGCAAGACTGACGACCTGGTACCCGACCCCGAGTGGTTGTAGGGTCTTGATACTTCTCACAATGTCATCCTCGGTAATTTCGCCACCACCGACACCTCTCAGTCGACTGACCAGCCGGATGAGCTCCTCCATTTCGATGAGACCGCCGTTGATTTCCCTGGTGCTGACACAAATATCGACGATTTGAACGCCGAGCTCGTACTGCCAATCTCCGAGGCCCAGCATTTCGGCCCACCACCCGCCCTTTCTGGGACCGGCTAGAGGGTCGACGCCAATCGACGAGCACATCTGTTGGAAGGCATGCCTGAAGGCGGGGTCGCGTCGTATGGAATCGCGATGGGTTGTTGCGAAATGTGCGAGGGCGGTGCGAAAATGGGACAACTGGGCATGGAGGTGGTCAACCTGTGATTTGGAGAGCTGGGTGGACAGCTCCGCGAAGGAACGCTTGGACTGTTCCTGGCGGTCAAACGCAGCGAGACCAACTCCGCGACGGTGCATGATGGGATGATAGCAGAGGCGCCGTTACATAACAGCACGCCGTCGTGTTGCGGGTATCCTTTCAACTCTCATGTCCCTGTAAGGTGAACATATGGCCGTCGTGCGGTGCATGGCAATCAGTTAGTCCCCGATTGGGACTATTAGTGACCAAGCTTTCCCAGCATCATATTTAGTCTGAATGCGGACTGATCTTTCCCATCCGCAACATTTTAGTGCCCAAAACTGTCGGATTTATTGTTAAACGCACTCAAAACTCAGTGTTCATCCTCAAGACATGGGATGGAGGCCCGGGGATATTCAAGACCTTGCTCTAGGGCCTCGAAGGAGGCCTTTTAATTTTTTTCAGCCTTTTCGGGCTACAAAACGATGGAAATTGACTTGAGTCTATCAGTATGTGATGTTAGAATTGGACTCACTAGTGCTGTTGCATGGGTGTGGTCCTGAGATGCATCTGTGCATGCTCAAAGCTCTGCCTCCTTCAGAGACACAGAAAGAAAGTGAATATCTGCTAGCACCTCCAATGAGCACCTCTATCAATTTGGTTTCCTCGTGCAGACAGATGACTTCTGTGCTCTGCCAAACAGTATTGCTAGCATGGGCATCTATGATGACTTCCTCAGGAGCTGGGAAGTGTCTTTTTTGGCATCTGAATTCGAGACATTCAACGAGTGTTCAACTCCGTGAACTCACCTAGCACATAAATCTGGGGGCCTCTCATTCGCCTATGCAGCCATTCTAGATCTACATCCGCAATCCAAGTATGCGATGCTCCAACCGATTCAATCCGGCTGAGTCCCTGGGATTTAATATTCCTTTTCATTTGGTACAACTTGCAGCATCAGAACACACCACCTGAGTCTCGGGTCAAGCAGCATGTTAATTGGTTACTGACCCATTACTTGCGAAGGTTGCGAGGATTCCTGGATGCAGGTGGCACTTCCAGACCGAACTCAGAACAACAGAAACAGCGGTGTTAGAAGCTGGTTTGGTTTGTCTGTTGCATTCATGGATTTTGTTACGGCCAACTCGAAAGTTGACGGAACTTCAATGTGGAATGCTTGAGCAGCAAAAGCAAGCATGAAAAGGGGAGAGAACGAGGACTCGAACCTACGACCTTGCGAGATGGGCAAAAACTAAAGAGAATAAGCAACAACCGGTAGAGCAAGTAACCATATCAAGTGCGCTCCGTCAGTACAACAGCAGGGATATTTGAATAGAAAAACAAAAATCTCAAAATTCCAGACACCGCACCACGGCCACATATGGCCGTCGTGCGGTGCATGGCAATCAGTTAGTCCCCGATTGGGACTATTAGTGACCAAGCTTTCCCAGCATCATATTTAGTCTGAATGCGGACTGATCTTTCCCATCCGCAACATTTTAGTGCCCAAAACTGTCGGATTTATTGTTAAACGCACTCAAAACTCAGTGTTCATCCTCAAGACATGGGATGGAGGCCCGGGGATATTCAAGACCTTGCTCTAGGGCCTCGAAGGAGGCCTTTTAATTTTTTTCAGCCTTTTCGGGCTACAAAACGATGGAAATTGACTTGAGTCTATCAGTATGTGATGTTAGAATTGGACTCACTAGTGCTGTTGCATGGGTGTGGTCCTGAGATGCATCTGTGCATGCTCAAAGCTCTGCCTCCTTCAGAGACACAGAAAGAAAGTGAATATCTGCTAGCACCTCCAATGAGCACCTCTATCAATTTGGTTTCCTCGTGCAGACAGATGACTTCTGTGCTCTGCCAAACAGTATTGCTAGCATGGGCATCTATGATGACTTCCTCAGGAGCTGGGAAGTGTCTTTTTTGGCATCTGAATTCGAGACATTCAACGAGTGTTCAACTCCGTGAACTCACCTAGCACATAAATCTGGGGGCCTCTCATTCGCCTATGCAGCCATTCTAGATCTACATCCGCAATCCAAGTATGCGATGCTCCAACCGATTCAATCCGGCTGAGTCCCTGGGATTTAATATTCCTTTTCATTTGGTACAACTTGCAGCATCAGAACACACCACCTGAGTCTCGGGTCAAGCAGCATGTTAATTGGTTACTGACCCATTACTTGCGAAGGTTGCGAGGATTCCTGGATGCAGGTGGCACTTCCAGACCGAACTCAGAACAACAGAAACAGCGGTGTTAGAAGCTGGTTTGGTTTGTCTGTTGCATTCATGGATTTTGTTACGGCCAACTCGAAAGTTGACGGAACTTCAATGTGGAATGCTTGAGCAGCAAAAGCAAGCATGAAAAGGGGAGAGAACGAGGACTCGAACCTACGACCTTGCGAGATGGGCAAAAACTAAAGAGAATAAGCAACAACCGGTAGAGCAAGTAACCATATCAAGTGCGCTCCGTCAGTACAACAGCAGGGATATTTGAATAGAAAAACAAAAATCTCAAAATTCCAGACACCGCACCACGGCCACATATGGCCGTCGTGCGGTGCATGGCAATCAGTTAGTCCCCGATTGGGACTATTAGTGACCAAGCTTTCCCAGCATCATATTTAGTCTGAATGCGGACTGATCTTTCCCATCCGCAACATTTTAGTGCCCAAAACTGTCGGATTTATTGTTAAACGCACTCAAAACTCAGTGTTCATCCTCAAGACATGGGATGGAGGCCCGGGGATATTCAAGACCTTGCTCTAGGGCCTCGAAGGAGGCCTTTTAATTTTTTTCAGCCTTTTCGGGCTACAAAACGATGGAAATTGACTTGAGTCTATCAGTATGTGATGTTAGAATTGGACTCACTAGTGCTGTTGCATGGGTGTGGTCCTGAGATGCATCTGTGCATGCTCAAAGCTCTGCCTCCTTCAGAGACACAGAAAGAAAGTGAATATCTGCTAGCACCTCCAATGAGCACCTCTATCAATTTGGTTTCCTCGTGCAGACAGATGACTTCTGTGCTCTGCCAAACAGTATTGCTAGCATGGGCATCTATGATGACTTCCTCAGGAGCTGGGAAGTGTCTTTTTGGCATCTGAATTCGAGACATTCAACGAGTGTTCAACTCCGTGAACTCACCTAGCACATAAATCTGGGGGCCTCTCATTCGCCTATGCAGCCATTCTAGATCTACATCCGCAATCCAAGTATGCGATGCTCCAACCGATTCAATCCGGCTGAGTCCCTGGGATTTAATATTCCTTTTCATTTGGTACAACTTGCAGCATCAGAACACACCACCTGAGTCTCGGGTCAAGCAGCATGTTAATTGGTTACTGACCCATTACTTGCGAAGGTTGCGAGGATTCCTGGATGCAGGTGGCACTTCCAGACCGAACTCAGAACAACAGAAACAGCGGTGTTAGAAGCTGGTTTGGTTTGTCTGTTGCATTCATGGATTTTGTTACGGCCAACTCGAAAGTTGACGGAACTTCAATGTGGAATGCTTGAGCAGCAAAAGCAAGCATGAAAAGGGGAGAGAACGAGGACTCGAACCTACGACCTTGCGAGATGGGCAAAAACTAAAGAGAATAAGCAACAACCGGTAGAGCAAGTAACCATATCAAGTGCGCTCCGTCAGTACAACAGCAGGGATATTTGAATAGAAAAACAAAAATCTCAAAATTCCAGACACCGCACCACGGCCGAACATATCCACACGGTGCGCAGTGCGGGCGGAGTGCCGCCATTGCCGGCGCTATTTCCTTTCGATCTCTCATCAACCGACGACAACCCTGCGACTTGGACAGGACATGTGTTCAATACACACCGCCGCTGGCCTTCTCGGACAGGCTTTTCAACACCCAGGAACTCTTTTGGGAAACGAAACACCCGCGCCCTATCCACCCGTGTCTTTTCTTTGTTTTCTCGCCTTTCTGCGCAAGACAGGGCATTGCGAGTCAATCTACAGCGACACACAACCGCTGCTCAGGGGTATTCAAGGCAGCATGGATGGAGGGATCGCCCATGAACGCCAAGCTTCAAATATCGAACTTCCATATGCAGATAGCACAGGAACAGCCGCCGAAAAGCCTCTCCGGGTCCCTCGATCAATTCTCGACATGAGAACGTGAAGATTGAGCTGTTTATATTCGGAGCTGTCTCGCTACACGCCGCAAGTGCAACCGTCGGCATATATAACACCAATCCTCCTCTCACCTTCTTTCCCGAACCTC